>JMQE01001133.1:0-35582 GCA_000731825.1 Hypocrella siamensis
CCCCAAAAAAAAAGAAAAAGAAAAAGACGGTAAAATCAAGAAACAGTCTCGCCCTCAGACATTGCCACCTCTTGGCGACGACGAAAACCACCGCCGCCGCCTGCGCCGCAAAGACGTAGACTGCGCCTTTTCGTCCACATCTTCGTCGTCGTCGTCTTGGTCGTCATCAAGGTCCAGTCTGTACCGACGCACGCTGCCCGAGTAGTCGTCGTCAAAGGAGACGTGGCGCGGGACAAGACACTCGGGCACGAGGTAGCGCCTGAGCCAGGCGCGGAAGCCGTGGTTGGCGGCGTCGATGGCGGCGTACTCGATGCGCCGGGTGCTGTCGCTGGTCCAGTAATGTGTCGTAGACGGCGGCGGCGGCGGCGACGCGTCGGGGATTTCCTCTGGGAGAGCGAGGTGGAAGTAGGACGAGGAGGAGGGGCGGGTGCGGACTCCAGAGGATGTTGAGGCCGTGGAGATGCTGGGCCGTGCTCGTGTATGATGTGAGGTCCGTTGTGTAGATGAGGTTGGTGACGATGGTGATGGTTGGAAGAGGGCCATGGCGGGGGTGTCGCGACAGACCAGTTGTGTCTTGAGCAAAGAGTCCTTTTTTGGGGTACGTCTTTGGGATGATTCTTTGTAGGACTGGTGAACAAGGCCTGGGCTGGAGACTGAACAGATGGAAAACAAGGAGATCCAGGACCAGGATGGCAAGTTCCAAGATCCCTTTTGTGCATAAATGTCTGTTTTTGCCGAGCAGGGAAAAAGAAGAACAGGTCAGGCCACCAGGTGACAAGGCGTCGTCCAAAACAACCCTTTTCTGTTCTGCAATCGTGACCAACTTGCGGTCTGCGAGGATCTTGTCCTGGATGGAGGGGTCCTGGCTGTATGAATGTGTCGATCCAGTCCAGCCTGGATGATCCGCAAGACGACTGCTTCCTGCTTATTTTCCACAACAGGGTCTAGCCGGGAATAAATAGCGTGGTGCTTGGGGAAAAAAAAGTGAGCACAAGATCAGATACAATGGGGTGGGTAATTTTCGTCCCGTGGACACAAGAGGGAAAATGGTAGGATAAGATAGTGGCGGTGAAGAAGAATTGTGCTCGTCTGTCTGTCTGTGTCTCATGAGAGGCGGCGGGGGTCGCAAGGGAGAAAGAAGCCTTCTTTTATAAAATAAGACTGTTTGATAAAACAAACACAAAAAAAAACAGATGAGAAGGAATGTCCGCCATGCGGAGTGAATGGAATTGAAACAGACAGGGTTAGATAAAACGGGCAAACAACAAAATGCAACAAGATGGTGGCCCCCCCCCCCCCCTGTCCAAGCTTCAGTTGTTCACATTTGCGTGTGAGGGTGGCAATATTGGTTTTGTAAATCTTTTTTTTTTCTCTTCCACAGCCGCCTGCGCCTGCGCCTCCTTCCCTTGCATAACGCACGTTTGCGCGCCACCATGCATGCACGCAAAGTATCCACGGCGTCTCCGGAGCGGCCTCGTGCCTCGCTCGGCATGGTAAGTCGTGCGCAGCTGATGCAGATATCGCCGCGGGAAACAGATGGATTGGGTAAGAACTAGGTAGCTTCCTCTAGATAAAGAGACGACGGCTAGCGCGGGCGGGTGCAGCCGATGTCGCTACGACCAGATTGGTTGGCGCAAAACGAGGGTCATCCTACGAAGCACATTTCACAGGGGTTCTTTTTCCTTTTTCCTATTTTTTTTTTTCCCCCAAGAGAAACAAGTCTCAGATCCTTAGAGAAGCCTCAAGTCTAGCTGAATTATTGCATGGCCAGAAGAAGAAACAGAGGCAATAGCAACCCATGGACCATTGCACACTCGAACCGTTGGCTCCGTATCCCTCTGCCGCCACGCTCGTCATCCCTACGCTCGCCTCATGCAACCCTACGAGATACGCAGCAGTTACAGTACAGTACAGTACAGCACAGTACAGTACAGCACAGTACAGCACAGCACAGCACAGCACAGCACAGCACAGCACAGTACAGTATGCACACCGAGATAACGTATCAGATTAGTACAGTACAGCACAGTACACCCACCACACGCTGGCTTGACGCCCATGACACGCTGCTCTTCGACCACGGAATGCACATATCCACTGTAAGCACCCAGGTAGCTACAGTGAGCAGCGCTTGGCCTGCACCGTGACCCGCTAGCGCCAGTGGAGTGCTCTTCCTGCCGTCGTCACATGCAAGGAACTGCGTGACGCTCGAGCTGGATTAGAGTCCCATCGCAGAACCCGTGGACGGCTGCGAGGCGCCAACCAGAGACGACGGTTTCGAAAGGTCCGTCATGTGTGTGTCTTTGATATCATGATTGAGGAGCTGACATGTGCTTTTCACGCCTGCTCGCATTCCGTGCAAAACGTGTCTGTGGAAATGGTAGATTCTTCACAAAACCAAATCGTCCTCGACTTCTTCACCCATGTTCGGGACTGTCATGCCGAGGCCGTTTGTAACCGGAGAAAAGAAGAAAAGAAAAAATGTCCTGAAATATCTGATTTGAATCTTTATATATAAAATCCTGTCTTTCAATTTTCACCAAAAAAAACACAGTCGTCTGTCCCAGTTTTCTTCCTTCCTTCTTTTTGTTTTCGCCCCGAGTCAAAACAAAACAAGCAGCACAGACACATCCCAATCAGCACTTCCCCTCACTTTCCCCTAATCCAGTCCCGACTTGGCAAATTCTTCGTCAGTGCTCGGCGGCGACTTGGGCTCGGCGTGAAACTCGAGCACCCTCCTGAACCGGCCGTGACAAATGTCCGACACGTTCTGCTTGATGCCCGCCCAGTTCTCCCTCACGAGCTCCCCCGTCGGCCGCGAAAACACCTCGTTGATGTCCTCGAGCGACTTGTTCTTGGTCTCGGGCATGAAAAAGAGCTGGTAGATCTCGCCGAGGATGGCGATGCCGCCGTAGAAGCCGAGCGCGAGGCCCGTCTTGCCCATGGCGTCCTGCATCGACGTGAAGTTGTACGTGACGACAAACGCCGACAGGAAGATGAGGGCGCTCGATACCGTCATGCCGTAGCTCCGCAGGTACGTGGGGAACACTTCGGACGGAATCACTAGTCGAGTACAAAAATTGCAGTCAGCTTCAGTTCATCCCGCCAAGACGACAATGGGCGTAGTGGTGTGCATCACTCACCCCAGGTCAAACAGGCGTAGGAGCCGAAAAAGGACATGTACAGGATGAGACCGCTGAGGTACAGGCCCTCGGCCGCCTGCGTCTGCGTGTGAATGTCGAACTGGTACGAAATGCCAATGAGAAGCAGGCCCAGGAAGAAGCCGGGCAGCATGACAATGGCCCAGAATCTTCGCCCGCACGTCTCCATGAGCATGACGGCAGGGATCGTGCCCAGCAGGAGCGAGCCCCCGCCCACCAGAGACATGTAGTTTGCCTTTTCATCATCGAATCCAATCTGCCCCATGAGCACAGACATGTAGTACATGATGGCATTGACGCCAGTCAGCTGGCCCAGGAGAATCATGACGGTGGCGTAGCCCAGAGCACGGCGCGCCCGAGGAACCCTACAAGGAATCAATTCGTCAGTCAAGGAGGGCGCTCTCGTGCATTTCGCGTTTCCGCTCCCCTGCCCTTTCGCAATCAAGCGGCACGAATACTCACGTCAAGAAATCCAGCCAGGGAAACCGGTGGTTCTGCGCAACTTCGGCCGCGGCTGCTTCTCCCTGGGAAATGGCAACGGCCATGATGTAAAACTCCTCCTTGGCATCGGTCGTCTCGATCCCGCGGATCCGTTTCCAGACCTTGTACGCGTCCAGTTTTCTCCCCTTGTGGATGAGAAATCGAGGACTCTCGGGAAGAAAGAGCATGCTGGAGACAAAAAGGACCAGATAAGCGCGGGGATTTCAAAACGCGTAAAAGTGACTGGTCATGACTTCTTCTTACCCGGCAAACATCAACGTGGAGAAGAACAGCGACGAGCCAAGAATGAACCGCCAGTTTCCAGGCACCCTGAGGAACATGGCAGCAACAGCATAGCCGAGAACCTCACCGAGCGCAATCATGAACTGATACAGCGACACCAAGTTGCCGCGGATTCGACGCTCCACCGTCTCGGCAACGTAGACCGGCACTGTCCCGCCTTCCAGGCCGACGCCCAGACCGAGAATGACGCGGGCCGTCACCATCATCCCTACAGACAAGAGCATACGGGGTACACGTCAGTCAGGGAGCCAAAGGGGGGGGAGGGGGGAGCTGAGAGGCTGAGGCTGATTTTTCAAGGGGTTTTCACGTGTGTGTGTGTGTGTGTGTGTGTGTGTGTGTGTGTGTGTGTGTGTGCGCAAAGCAAAGACGTACCGAAATTGATGGATCCTGCTTCCAGGCCGGCGCCGAGGGTATACAGGAGCAAGGAAAGAAAGATGGCCCCCTTTCGTCCCAGGAACTCGTTGGCCGGCGACAGAATGAGGGCACCACCCACGGCACCGAGTGGCATGCCAGAGTTGACCAAGCTGTTCTGGTGCGCGTCGAGGCCAAGGTCCTTGGGGAGGTAGAGGTTGGCGCCGGAGATCAGACTCTGGTCCAGCCCGCTGAGCAAGCCTCCCATGCTGGCAAAAACCACCAGGAGCCAGGTGAAGTGCCGGGGATTCTTGAACTGAATATGGAAGAAGCCTGTTCGCAGCCCTCCGGCGGCAGCAAGTTCATTTTCCATCTCCTCAATGAGGTTGTCGACCTGATGGCCGCCGGCGCGGGCGACCTCGAGGGCCTCGGTCTCAGCCTTGTCGTTTCCAACGCCACCACCCATGATGTCTTTTCTCTTTGACTTTTTTTGTCCGAACAAATGGAGGAAATTAAGCAAAGGAAAAGGAAAAATAAAGGAAAATAAGTCTCCGTGCCCGGGGGAAAAGAGCAGAAGAGGAAAAAAGAGAAAAGTCTGATCAATGTCCGCCCCGCGTCGCAGCAAAGAATACGAACCGTGATTGAACGCCTCCGCAGGACCTGCCACCCGTGCGGGGCATTTCATCTATCTTATACGTTATGTGATTCCACGAAGAAACGTTTTGTTGGTCACGGTCGTGAATCTCGAATTGCCGACAGGCTAGGCCCCGGCCGGGGAACCCTGCAATACGTGCCAACATGTCCGCCATGGTCTGGGCCCCTGCCGCCCACACCCCCCTTCCTTCCCCCCCGGGGATGGCATTCCGTCTAATCACTGGCGACAAGTAGTGTACGTAATTGGATCCGGGACGCACAAGAGCATCATAGACAGCTTGATTCGGGACAATTCAAGTCCAGGGAACAGCGGGCAAGACGTAGAAACGGACGGCGGCTGTCCGCAGCACTCCGTACCCATTGCCAAATTTTGTCTTCCGTGGCAATGCGCGCCCGCGGCAGGCTCATCGCTGGAAACGGCCGAGCTGGGCGAAGCTTTTTCCAAAGGCTGTCTGTCTCAGCACGTACGTTACGTACAAAAAGAATCGACAGGGATGCGGGCTCCAGCACTGGCGTATCGCCGACTCCAGTTACATATGCCGCCGTTAGTCGAACGTCGAGAAGCCCGTTCTTGTTGTGTGTTTCCCCCTCCACCCCTGCCCACTAAGCAGACGATGGCCACACGATGGCCACAAAGAAGGAGGCCATCTCTGCCGGCTAGCACGGCTGGGATATTGACGGTATTCGGACCGACGCCACCAAGCGCGACGATTATACACAATGTACGTACTATGGCTTACTCTTTTAGCTTCCCCTCCCCTCCCAGAACACACTGATTTGTACATTATGTATGGAGTACACGTATATGGCTTACCCTTTTAGCCCACACCCCTCCCCTCCTCCTCGGAACACGTTGGAGTGTTTTTCTGGTTCGACGACTGAGACGTCGGCAGTTGCGCCGGGCAGGGTGCTGATTGGCGCAGCAATCCCAACAAGTAATGCTTCGACGTAGCATCGAACCACACTACGTACCTTCCCCGCCTCGCTGGGGGGGATGCGAAATTGTCGGGACGCCCAGCCAAGCTTGCATCGATTGCGGACAGGTTTTCGCAAAGTTGGAGTTGGTGGTGTCGATCTCGTTGGTTCATTGTACTCCATGTGGTAATGGTTGGCGTCTCCGAGCCACCAACCCCGAGATCGATCAGCGCTGTTGGCGCCGTTAGTGCTCCATCTAGTGGATGGGTGGTGCAATTTCTTCTAGAAACCCTCCGGGATCCCTCACTGTAGCACAGTACTGTACTAAAAGGTTTGCTGAGCGCCCTCACTTGCTGCCCCCCCCTTCCTTCCCTCTGCTGGGTCCGGTTCCTTCCAGAACAAGTGATCACGCGGTGCTCGACAGCCATTGATTGACAGGCAGGAGGAAGTGGAGGGGGGCCGAACGCGGACCAGATTTCTGGACGGCATAAAAAAGGTGAGACATTGACGCGCGAGTGCGGGAACAAGATAGGGATGAGGCCGAGCCGCAGAAAGCCAACGAACCGCATGCATGGTTTCCTGATCGATCGGCCTCTGAAAGTCTGCCTTTCCCCCGTCTGTCTGTCTGTCTGTCTGTCTGTCTGCTGCACGCAATACGGAGTACGTGCTCAGATAGGGCACTGGCTCTGGTTGGTGCTCAGGGAGGCCACGTGATGCTGACTGCAGCAGGCACCCCACCAATCCACCGCGAGAAGAGGGCCGGCAGCGGAGGAGGAAGGAGGGGAAATTTATTTCACAAAGTTTATCTGAAAAAGAAAAAAAAAAGGAAAAAAAAAAGGAAAAAAAAAAGGAAAAAAATTCGAGGCAAGACAAGATGACGTAATCAGCCACATCCAACAATTTCTCACCGTGCCCTCTACAGCAGCAACAATCAGACTTTTCCAATCAGTCGAGCACGATGCAGTTGAAGGCTGTCCAGCGGTTGGAGCTGCCGCCCACGGCGGACATGCATGTCCATCTGCGCCAGGACGACATGATGGCCTTGGTCGCTCCCACGGTCCGGCATGGCGGAGTCGACACAGTCTTTGTGTAAGTTCTTCTGCTTGCATGAACAACTGGGCGAATAGAGAGAGGACGGAGAAATGCTGACAAATGGACTGAAGCATGCCCAATCTTGTTCGTCACATCACCACGCTGGCTGTGGCTGCCAATCATGGCCAGCAGCAAAATCATGATGAAGTTTGCAACGTTGTACGCTGACACCAAACGGCAAAAAAAAAAAAAAAGGTCCCTCCCATTACAACTGTCGAAAGAGTGCGTTGTCCGTCTTGGTTGATAATTGGTATTGTATCAGATACCGAGAGGGCTATAGAAGACAACGATTGACATGGTATAGGCCCTCCAATACAGATCACAGTTGCAGCAGATTGAGCCCAATGTCCAGTATCTCATGTCCTTATTTGTAAGTTGGTTGGAAAAAGATGTGGTTAGGGGGAAAAAAAGGGACGCACAAAGCAGTGGTAGAGTCCAGCATCCTGACGTTGACGTGAAACCCAAGCTGCATCCCTCCGTGACACCCGAGGTGATAACACAAGCTGCCAAATCGCGCATCACTGGTGTCAAGATGTATCCTCAGGGTAGGCTTCCAGCCCCTGCTCCCCATTGCGACGACACAGCCCCGACTGACCCTGACAGGCGTCACGACCAATTCTGAAAATGGCGTCGCCAACGTCGAGGCTTTCTATTCGACCTTTGCTGCCATGGAAGAACATGACCTGGGTATGGCTGTCTATGCAACGTTCCGAGCAATCATTCCCAAGAAAACACAAGCTGAACCAAAGTCCCCTCGCCGCGTTTAGTCTTAAACATCCATGGTGAAGTTCTGGAGGCGTTGGCTCCAGAAGGAACATCGCTCGAGGAAGCCTTTCTACCCACTTTAAGAAAATTGCACGAGCGCTTCCCGCGTCTTCGAATTGTCGTATGTTTTCTTCCGGGAACCCCCCCCCCCCCCCCCCCTCTTTCCTTTCGAAAGCCCGTTTCAATTGACGCTTCGAAAGCTTGAGCATTGTACCACCTCTGCTGCGGTCGAGGCCGTCAAGGCTTGTGGTCCTACTGTCGGGGGTACGTATGCCTTACTTGACGTAACCTCGAGCCCCTTCCGTGGTCAAATTGTTCATGTTGAATGATGGATCGTTGACAAGCTACGCAGCAACCATCACCGCTCACCATCTCTATCTAACTGGGGCTGATGCTTGTTGTGATCCGTTTGCATTTTGCAAGCCGATACCCAAAAAGCCAACTGACAGAGATGCCCTCTTGAAGGCTGTCGTCAGCGGCAACGAGAAATTCTTCTTGTGCGTACACATGTACACCATTTTGCCTATGAGACTTGTTACCTATTTCATTTTCTTCTTCAGAACTCCGTCCATGAAGCGACGACTGACAGCTTTGCCACAGTGGCAGTGACAGTGCGCCTCATCAAAAGCTGTCCAAGACGTCGGCAGAACAAGGCAAGGCCCCTGCTGGCGTTTTCACTCAACCCATCGTCACGCAGCTGGTTCTTCTGGCGTTGGAGGAGGGCATAGACCGTGGCGACATTTCAGAAGCCGACGTGACGCAGGAAAAGCTGCAAGGGTTCCTGAGTCTCAACGGCCGCAAGTTTTACAAACTTGCCGAAGGACCAAGCGAGAGGATTGTGCTTGAGCGCAGGGGAGAAAAGTTCGGCACGAGCCTGAGGAGCGCCGATGGCGGGACCGAGGTTGCCATTTCCCGTGGTGGGACTGGAGGAATATTTTCGTTGACGTGGGCATCGGCGTGAGTTTTGTTTTTGAGAGAAGCGTAGGTTTCGAATGTTCATGGGATACGATAAAAAGATGTTGCATTTTTGGGCGCTGGGGAGTGAGAAAGGATAAGAAAGGATAAGAAAATGCGGGAGAAAAAAAATACCCTTTGATATCCAGACTACCGGATTTTATTGCGTGTAGCGGTCCTGTCCAAAGTACAATCTGAAATGTCCAGGCTAGGTTCGGGGGCTCCTCGGGATCCCAGCTTGGTGCTTTTGCTCCGTGGTGAAGCCGGACCGGCGCCCCCTTTGTTTCAAGAAACAAAAAAAAAAGTAGCCAAGATAGGTCTTATTACTTTGAACTTGGAGTCTGTGTACCGACATTGTGCAAAGACGCATTCGTCGTCGCCGCCTGCATCATCTTAATCCTGGCATCCTTGCCTTCAAAAACGTACGCCAGCTCGTCGAGCGTTGGACCGGCCGTCTCGACAAAGAAGAAGTAGACAATGACAAAGACAAATGCGACCCAGACGCAGTAGTAGATGTAGAACCTCCAGCCAATGTTTTGCAGGCCAATGGGCGTGACGTAGCTGCCAAAGACGGAGGCGGCCTGGATGGTCAGGAGGACAAACACCCACATCTTGGCACGCATCTGGTATGTGGCAATCTCGAGCGGGTAGGTGACGAGGAGGTTGGTCCAGGCAAAGGTCGAGAAGGCCTGGAAGACGAAGATGCAGGCAAGGACGAGGCGGCCGGCGGCTCGGCTGTCCCGCTCGAGATACTGCTGGGCGGCGACGGTCCAGACGACAAAGGTGGCGGCGACGCCTCCGGAGCCGACGAGGAAAAAGGTCCGCCGCTTGAGGCGGTCGACGAGGGCGGCGACGGTCAGGGACACAATCAGCTGCCACAGGACGACCATGGCGTTGACGAGCGTCACGTCCTCGGCCGACTCGACGCCCGTGTCCTTGAGTATCTGCGTCAGGTAGTTGGACACGAGCAGGTTGCCCGACGTCTGGGCGAAGAGGGCCGTGGCGAAGCAGAGCCCGACGCGCTTCAGGTTAGGCCCCAAGGCGAAGAAGCGCCTCCACGTCATGGTCCTCTGCTCGGCTTCCTCGCGGGCAATGACGTGCTGCATCTCGGCGTACTCGAGCGCCACGAGAGACGAGTTCTCGTCTCCCTCGCCGTGGTACCGGACAAGGATCCGGCGCGCCTGCTCGTGCCTGCCCCGGGCAATCAGCCACCTCGGCGATTCGGGCGATAGGAAGATCAGGACGAGCTGGTACGCCGACGGCATCAGCTGGATAAGGGTCGGCAGCCGCCACGACCACTGGCCCGGGATCTGGAAACAGCCGTACGTCGCCCACGCGCCCACAAACGCGCCCAGCACGTACGACGAGTTGTACAGTGTCGTGATGCGCACCCTCTCCTTGGGATGGCTCAGCTCCGTCACCAGGACGGCCGCCGTCATCTGCACAACGCTGGTGCCGAACCCGACCACGATCTTGCCCCCAATGTACATGGCCAGCGAGCCGGCAAACACCTCCACCAGCACGCCGATGATGATGATGAGCGACCCCAGCCCCGTCGGCACCCGCCGCCCAAACCTGTCGCCCATCCATCCCAGCGTGAGCAGCGGCACTACGCCGCCAATCGGCTGCGACGCCCCAAACAGACCCAACCTGGACCCTGTCGGGTGGCCGAATCGCTCCTGCCAGCTGGGCAGGACTTGCATGCCGTTGGTCATGGACTAGAATCACGCAGTTTCTCGTCGTTAGCCGGGAAAGGGGCGAAAGGGGCGGGAAGATCAGAGGAGAAGGGGTCTTTTTGGTTTTGCCATTTTCTTTCTTGCTCCTGAAACATGGCTCAGTTGCAACGTCAACGGCCTTTCTTTCTTTTTGTCTTTCTTTTTCTTCCTTCCAAAAAGTAACTGAGCCCTAACCTGGTCGATGCCAGTCGCGGCACTCGTCAACATTGACGATGAGAGGAGAAAGTACAGCAGTATTCCATTCTTTCTCTTCCAAAAAGGTGCAATGGCTCTCAGATCGATTGGAGGCACCATGTCATCTGTAGCATGAGCAGCGGCGGGAGCCATATGATCCAAAGTAAGAGAAGAGAAGGAGAAGGAAGAAAGGCAAAAGAGGAAAGGATAATGAAACAACGAGCTTGAGAGTCTGTTGCGGCTCAAGTCGGTGGGGAGGAACTCAGACGGATAACGAAGCCGTTTGGTACAAAAGGGGGACCCTGCCAAGCAACTGGCCAAGGATGCATCAGCTCCGGAAACAAGAACAACTAACTCAGCTATGTGCCTCGAGATTGTCAATCATGAAATATATCTGTATGGAAATGAATCTCGCCAGACTGGGTAATCTGCCCTTTTCAGCACGGTTAAGGGGAACACCGGATCATGCTTGCTCTTCGATCTTCTTCTCCACATAAACCAATAAAAGTGTTGCAGTTGATCTCTGTCTCGGGACGGAGGAATGATTGTCATGACGAAACCTTTAGCTCGACATGCTGGGTACGTACAGCAGACAGAAAAAGACCTTGCCCCGTGCCTCGATGCACCCCCCCCCCAAGGATTGAAGCGGTGACCGGGGGAACCTTGTCGACCGGGATCAGGCGGCTAGATACTATGTATATTCCGACAGCAGAGGGTAGACTCTTGAAAGCATGTCGATTTTCAAACAGTGGGTGCAAGTCCCGAATCATGTCAGATGGTAGCATGGTAGCATGGTAGCATGGCAGCCAAACTCACTTCTTTGCTCATACGAGCTGATACGTCCTCGCAAACCAGAGCAAGTCGTGGTTCCGTGTCAAGCTCTCCTGGCCTTTGTTTCCGCAACGGCCGCCCTTCAAGAGGACAGGGGGGGTGGGCCGCTGAAGATGGACGGGGCCTGTCCGCCTGGATGACACGTTCTGCCATTTTGAAATCGAGGTCGCACAAACGAGATCTCGCATGTTGCCTTGGCCGCAGGGTTCATGCTCTGAACAAGGCCGGCATTGCATTCTATTCCCGACTCCATTGATTTCCTGAGATTGGGAGAGACATCATCGCATTAGGTGGGTCATTCTGTGTTACTGACATCTGCCTCTTCCCTGCCACAGGGTGACACTGCCGTGGACAAGCGTTCATGTCCATCTTTTGTGTTACGGGGGTTGCATACATACATATGTATGTAGTATGTATTTGCTTTGAAGGGGGTCCGGTGATGGGGTCGAGAGTTGGCATCACTCTGACTACCGTGATTGTTGGATCATACGGAGGGAGTCCCGCAATGTTTGGTGCGCCGGTTCATCTTGTAGGTTCGATCCCCACTCGCCGCTCCCGCCTTCGCATAAAACAAGGTCCTTCCAATCCTCCAGAATCACGTATATTCATCACGAGCCGTTGAGGCGTACTCCGGAGACGCTTGCTTTGATATCCAGACGGATTGTTCTCAGGCAACAGGGCGTCACTTTTGATGCTTCTCCGGGGGAAATCGTGACAAACAAGAGTCATGAGACGGCCAGCCCAAAAAACCCCGACATTGTGAAAATACGGCAGCCTCCGAAAAGGAAACAAGTACATAAGAAACAAGATACCACGCGGAGACATTAAAATTTTGCGAATCATCAAGGTAAGGGAAGAAAGGAAAAAAAGAAAACTACCGCCCCACCCCAGCATGGTGCGTTGATAAATGCAACATCTACATCAAAGCCCAAGTCGATGTGAAGGCGTCCGAAGCCTTGGAGTCAAGCCGGGTCAGTATATCCAGCAAGACGCTCAAGTCGGCCCTGGCCCCGGCGGCGAGCGGCGACGTCTGGTTGCGGTGAATGACAGACAACAAGGTGGCTCCCATGAGGCGGATTTTCTCAACCTGAAGATATGGAAACCAAAGTCAGAGATGCAGTCGCTGATGCACGGCATGCAGCCAGACGGAACTGAGAGGAGAATGACTCACATATGGCTCACCATTGACTTGCAGAGACCAGAATGGAGCCTCGGACATGACACTCAGCATATCCCTCACAATCTCCGTCTTGCGTACATCGGCCTGTTCAGCACCCGGGCCAAAGAAGGCCATGGATTCGAATTTCTGAGTAATGACCATGCGGAGGCAATGGAAGGACACTTGGAGGTTTGCGCACTGAATCACGAATTGGCTGGCTTCGGTCAAGGTTGCTTCCGCGCTGGCTCCGGCGGAGTGTGCGCATGTGCGCAGATACGGCGGCAAACGATCCAGACAGGTGATGAAGATGACGAAAAGCGAGTCGAGACGCTCTTTCTCGAGCTGGGTCAAGACGCGAATCTGTGAGGGTCCCGAAACCAAATCGTCGACCTTTTGGTCCTGGAGCAATCTGATTTGAATCAAGAGATCTGACGCGGCTTGCCAGAGTCGGAGATTCGCATTGAAGCCGAGCATGAACTTGTTGTTCTGATCTATGAGTGAAGGCGAGAATGAGGCAGCAGCCCGGCTCGCATTTGTGCTGGATTCGAGCTCTTGGCCAAGCCCGGTGGAGGGGTACGCTGTGGTGATGCCAGTCTCATACGAATACCTGTGCATGGTGATGGGACGATGGTTCAGTATGGCGGCGGATTTGTCACCCATATACACAATCCAAAAGGCTCGACGACGCAGCTCAGCCTCGATGGGGGGCAGCCGCTCGAAAGAGGACTCATCAAACAATCGCATCATCTGAGCCAGCCTCGTGGCTTCCCCAAAAATGTGCCACGAGTACTTTGGTTTGCCCGCGGCGTGGACGCAGTTGGAATGAAAGTATCGTATGGTGATGGAATTGGCGTTGGGATTTTCAAGGTCAGCCTCGAGGTAGTTGTTGAGGCAGTCGCG
This sequence comes from Hypocrella siamensis, assembly GCA_000731825.1. Classification (NCBI taxonomy): domain Eukaryota; kingdom Fungi; phylum Ascomycota; class Sordariomycetes; order Hypocreales; family Clavicipitaceae; genus Hypocrella; species Hypocrella siamensis. The sequence goes on from JMQE01001133.1 coordinate 13,476, forward strand.
TGAAGCTTGCAAGAAGAGATCGGCCAGGCCTTCGCCCTCGGGGAAGATGTGCTTGGGAAGGAGAAAGGCCGCCTCGGCACACACAGCCGTAATGAGAGTAAACGTGGCATCTTGCCAGCGCGGCGATGCCTCGTGTCCACCAGCAGGCACCAGATCGTCGGGCGAAAAGCTGAGGGTCCATGCCCTGGCGTCCAAGGCATTTGTGAAAACGTCCCGGTCAGCTTGCGGCGGGCTCAGCACACCCGGACCCGACGGCTGTGATGCAAAAAAGGAGAAACCGCGGCGGAGGCTAGGCTCGTGCACGAGCGGAGTGAGGGGATAGAGGTACTGGAAGAAGAGGTGGAAGCACTGCTCGACGACGTCTCCAAGGCCCTTGTCGTGGATGAGTGCCAAGGCTTCGGACAGTCCGCGCCACCGCCTGCTGGCGTGGACGGCCGCTGGCGGACTCGTGGTGGGAGCCAAATCCCTTATGGAAGGTGAAGGAGGGTGAGTAGCGATGCCGAGCTGCACACGGCGTTCCCACGACGAAGCCGTGGACGATGTTGACGGACTCACAAAGGCGGTGGCGTTGTCGGTTGTGGCATGACTGGGTCCAGTTGGATCTCCAGTCGGATTGCCAGTCGGGTCATCAGCCGACTGCACCAGGCCGCGACGGCGCGGAAAGGATGACACAGACCCTGGTGGGATGATGGGATGCAGTCTCTTCTTGGACTTTGGGCCGCGCTTCGCCAGAGGCAGGTCAAAAGTGCAGCTGACGTTATTGGCTCGGCAATGCGAACAGGTTCCGGCCAGCTTCTCATAATCGCACTGTCAAAGAATGATTGCCTTAGTCATGCCAAAGAACCGCGAACGGGTTGGAGATGGGTTTGGAGATGGTACGGAGATGATACGGAGATGGATTGGAAAGGACGGGTAGACGGGGGATGGGAGGACGGAGTCATGCAAGGCACGTCCCACCTTGGCTTTTCTGCGACGGCATCGATCACACGCGCGAGCAATGGCTTGTCGTCGTGTTTTGTCCGGTCTGTCCAGCCTGTCCAGTCTGTCCCTGCTGCCAGGCGACGGAGGAGGCTGTTGGCTAGGTGAGCCCAGCCTGGAGCTGCTCATGATGGCATGACGAGCACCGCCATGTCTACCAACGGCAATGCTTCCCCGGGAGAAGAAGGCGCGGAACAGGGACCACGGATCCACGGGGTTTTCATGTCGGCAGAAGAGCCATGGCATTGGATTGGATCGATGGCTCTAAGCTGTGCTGTGCGTGCGAACTCTTACGTCCCGTATCACGTGCACCTCATGTATGCTGTATGTTGTACGCAGGTTGCATGTAGGTTGTATGTAGGCAAGCAGGCAAGCAGGCAAGCAGGCAGGCAGGTAGGCAGGTAATGCAGCGGAATGCATCACTTGATGTCCGCTTGATGACCCTGCGATATCTGCACGTTGCCACAGGTCGGCGCGACTGCTTGATGGGTGGTGCTGACGCACAATCTTGCATGCTCGGCCGCTTCATCCGTATTCACCCGACAACTGGCGAGCCACGGTGGTTTTGGAGGGCGGCTGGAGTTGGACGTGAAACGTCATGGGTGTGTGAGCAGGCAAGCTGTATTGCGGCACAATAAACCCCGGGGAGACCTTGAGCAGCAAATGCTGATCAACGTGATGGAGAAGGCGTCAGGATCAGCACGATGGCACAACATGATGGTGTCAGGGAAAATTACGAATGATCAATGGCCTCGAAGCCTGACGCGCGTGCGGGGAAAAGAAAAGCCCCCCTGTCTCCTGGGTAGTCGTACAGAAGCTGTAGATGACTTTCAGACGACAGAGGCAAAAAAGAAAAAGAGGTTCGACGAAAAACAGGTGTCGACGGTCAAACGACGCAAGTCATGGCTGCTCTCGGCCATGGCGTGATTTGCGTAGACCGGCGATATTTGCAATCGATCTCGCTTTATTCACGCAAGCGTGTGCTGATCATTTATTTGTTCCTGGTTGCAATCTCGAGAGAGCACGTTGCACAAGGAACACCTTGACGCTGCGTTGGGCGGCCCCAGCAAGAGGAACGAGAGAACGTGGTTGGGCATGCACGAATCTGAAAAGGAAGGAATCCCCTCCTAGAGCGCGCCCCGCCCCCCTCTTTCCCTTTTTTTCCCCCAGCCCCCAAAGCGCGTGCAAGAGACTAGAGACTAGAATAGAGGACTTGACTTTATCTGCTCGCCCTAATTGGAATACAATTTGAAAATGACCATCAAGGAGGACTGGATAGATCTGTCGTAGTAGTCATGGCTCCTGGCAACAGCGCCTTGAGAAAATTCACAGAAGCGGCAGCTAGCTACCAGGTAGGTAGTCTCCAAGCTAGATTCGCGCGGCTACTACTAGTAAAAGCCAAGTCGGCTATATGCGTACCTACCTAGTACCTAGGTACCTACCTAGTAGCCAATCAGTCGCGGGAAGCCCACTTAGCGTCTTCATCTCGTGTAAGTAAGTCGAGGCGAAGGCCATCGAGCCCAAAATTACACAATGATTCAATTACGAGGACTTGAAAGGCTTCGTGCTGGATCGCTGCCAGCAAATGCATGGATGCAGATAGGCGGGTGCTTTTCGTCACCCACACAATGGCCGTGCAGCTCTTTGGCTGCCCATCATGGTCGTCGCCGTCACCTGTCGGTGAGCCCGACCTCCAGCAGCATCATGGAAACGTCAGGATTCACAGAGAATCAGCTCGTTGTACGGGACTCGATGAGACAAATCTGCTCGAAATTCCCAAGCAGCTACTGGCAGGAGCACGATCAGAAGGAACAAGACCCAGCCGGGTTCCACGCAGCCATTGCCAAAGGAGGCTGGTTGGGCATCGCCCTGCCAGAATCGCTCGGCGGTTCAGGACTCGGCATATCCGAGGCAACAATGATGATGCAAACCATTGCAGAGTCTGGTGCCGGCATGGCCGGTGCGCAGGCCATTCATGCCAACGTGTATGCGACGCAGCCGTTGGCCAAGTTTGGCTCTCGGCAGCAGCTGGAGGAGATTATTCCCAACATCATCTCAGGAACATGGCGAATCTGTTTCGGCGTCACGGAGCCCAACGCTGGGCTGAACACGCTTGGATTGTCGACTTTTGCGCACAAGATGGATCAGGGATACAGAATCAGCGGACAAAAGATTTGGATCACGTGTGCGCAGGTTGCGTCCAAGATGATGCTGCTTGCGCGGACGACGCCCGAGGACCAGGTGGCCAAGCCCAGCGAAGGTCTCTCCTTGTTCTGCATCGATGTGGACAGAAGCGGCGGTCAAGGGTCTTTACAGCTCAGACGAATTAAAAAGATGGGCGGACGTGCCGTCGACGCAAACGAGGTCTTTTTCGACAAGTACGAGGTGCCTGCATCGGCACTGATCGGGCAAGAAGGCAAGGGCTTCCAGATGATCCTGCACGGGATGAATGCTGAGCGTTGTCTCTTGGCCGGCGAGGCGCTGGGACTCGGATTCGCTGCTCTGGCCAAGGCAGCCACGTACGCAAGAGAGCGCGTGGTGTTTGACAGACCGATTGGCACGAATCAAGGGGTGGCGCATCCGCTGGCCGACGCCTACATGAAGCTGGAAGCGGCCAAGCTGGCCACGTACCATGCCGCGCGCCTATACGACCAGAGCGAGACGGATGAAGCCATCAAGCAGGATGCTGTCGGCGTAGCTGCCAACAGCGCAAAGTACGTCGCAGCCGAGGCGGCCTTCACGGCGTGCGAGAGGGCAGTTCTGGCGCACGGAGGGATGGGATACGCGGCCGAGTACGACGTGGAGCGATGGTTGAGGGAGAGTCTCGTGCCGAGAATAGCGCCCGTGAGTCGGGAGATGATTCTGAACTACATTAGTGAGAAGGTGCTGAAGCTGCCGCGGAGTTACTGAAGTGGCAGGTTCGCCAAATGCGGCAACGATTTTTTTTTTTCACTGATGAAATGCGATGAGAATCGAGGCATAGCATGGGCTAGATAAGTTAAAAATAAAGTAGCATATTTATTTATTTAAATTTTAAATTTTTAAATTTTTATGACTATAATATAATACATATTTCTTTTTTTTTGTTTTTTTGTACGATACCCATCGATATCCACTGTTATCCATTGTTCGACATTGGATAACGCATTAAAAAACTCATTAATTTTGTCCTTACTCTGATACTTTATGCATTATATTATGGTCATAAAAAAACTTTAAAATGAATGAATAGTAATTAATCATGAATGATAAATATTATATAAAAAATTTTTGTATGTAAAAAAAAATCTTGGTAAATAATCATACTAAATCAAAGTTTCGGATCATGACATAGTCCGCAACCTTGCGTACGAACTTAATGTTCGCACAACGCAGTATAAAAAGCAAGAACATAGCATATACTAGGCAAACACCCTGCGCTTGCAAAAGTGCAACCCTGAAGAGATAAGTCTGGTTCTTACAACAAACAAACATGAGATGGAGATGCGTAGTCAAAAGTGAGATGAGGCTAGACGAAGAGAAGAAGAAAAAAAAAGAGGGCCGATGGAGGCGAGTGATGCTTGCGCACTGATCGCTGCTACTCACCTAGTACTGTACGTGCTGGTCCCCCACGTGCCAAGTACCCACGAAAGCATGCGTATAAATGAAATACTACTGATGAGTTTTAACAGATGAAACTTCTCATCTCATGAGCCACAATGCACCCTCCGCCTAGACAAGACAAAGTACACAATTTGTGACCGCCTCTCGATGATGCCCGCTCTATGAGAAGGGGAGAGAAAAAAAAATCTCAGACAGAGAATCGTAGCCCTCCGTTGGCACAAACCTCACTTCCGGTACACCAAGCAGATTCCTGCCCACAGAGCATACCGATAAATACCAGCAACTTCGGTCCAATAAGCCGGGCGCCGGCCCGCCATCTTCTCGTTCGCCAGCTCTGTCAAGAGAGACACGACGGAAATGCCATCTACGGCTGCGCCCAAACCCAAGAAAACCCGGGCCAAGCACGCATGTCGCGAATGCAACAGCCGCCGCGTCCGGTGCAATGTCATTGATGTCCAGCCCTGCACAAATTGTGCCTCCTCGGGGGCAACGTGCGAAGTGCTGCCCTCTCGTCGCGGCAGGTTAGAGCCGTCTTGCAAGACGCTCTTCTTCTTCTTCTTCTTCTTCTTCTTCTTCTTCTTCTTCTTCTTCTTCTTCTTCTTCTCCTCTCTCTGTCTCTGAACAGTTTTGTAGAACTGACAATTACTTTCTTTGAGTAGATATCCTCGCAGGTCGCGGAGGCTAGAGCCGGCACTTGCCTCGGCACCACCGCCAGACACGAGCGTGTCTCTGAGTCCGGCGCTCAAGATGGACGACAGCCGCAGCAGTAGCGTATTTCGCGGCACATCATCGTCCAGTGTGGCTGTCGTGCACGATGATGAAGCTGCTGCTGCTGCTGCTACTCGTCTAGAGGACCAGGTCCCGTCGCCGCCGCCGCCGCCGCCGCCGCCGCTGTTGTCAGAAGCCAGCTCGCGCTCGGCAGACGCCGCGACGCTCTTCTTCGGCGAGTCCAACTTCCTGACGCTCGTTCCGGTCCCGGGGGGCGAGGGCGCGGCCGCCACCGCCCCGTCGTCTCAGAAGCTTCGCCTGACCTTTCCCATCCCCGGCAGTCCTGGCTCGCAGTCGCAGGTCCAGGGGGCCGGCACCAGCGCCGCCACCATGCGCTATCTCCGCGACGAGGGCGCCCTGACCGTTCCCGACCTGCAGACCTGCCTGCCCGCCCTCCAGGCCTACTTCACCTGGTTCCATCCTAGCTTCCCCATCCTCGACCGCGCCGAGGTGACACGGCGCCTGGCCGCCATGGACATCTCTCGCTTCCTGCTGCAGGCCATGCTATTCATGGGCGCCACCTACTGCGACGACGACACCATCCTGGCCATGGGCTTCAAGGACCGCTCCGAGGCCAAGCGCATCCTGTACACCAGAGCCCGGCTCTTGTTCCACGCCGACTGGGAAAAGGACGAAATCATCCTGATCCAGTCCATCTTCCTCATGAGCTTCTGGCGCGGCGGTCCGGCAGACGTGCGCGACGTTCGCTACTGGCTCGGTGTCGTCATCACCTTGTCGGAATCGTATGGGCTGCATAGATCGTGAGTTGTCTGCCCTTCTCAACCACCTGTCCCAAGAGTCAGATGTTATGAACCTTTGTTTTCCCCCGCACACAAGACCACATCACGTGTCCGTCATTCTTTCAAAGGTCTTGTCCATTTTGCTGACCTTGACCGCAAAGACCAAGATCCATCTCAAAGGGCACACACATGAACAGGATGAGACGCAGGATATGGTGGTCAATATACGTACGCCAACGATTCATCTTGGTCCAGAATGACACCAGCAACGCTGACGGGACGTAGGTCAGAGAACGGCAAGTAGCCGCCGCGCTCGGGCTGCCAAGCCGCATCAGGGACGAGGACTGCGACATTGAACCGCTCAACGCGTCGGATCTGGAGTCTGAGGCCTTGTGCTCCGATGCGTCCTTGCTCGGATCTTGCCAACCCGAGCACATCACCTACACCATCAAAATGGTGGAAATAGCCAGATTACGTGAGTTTACAGAAACCACATTCAAGCACCTATTCCTTGGGGGGAAGTGGGGGTTTTTCCATTTTGTGCTACGTAACTCAAACGCATAAAAAATGTCTAGTTGGTCGCGTGATCGATCTGAATTTCGCCCCTGGGAAGCGAGCACCATCGATAGAAGACATTAAGGGCCTCGATAGTGCGCTAGAATCTTGGAAGGACAGCTTGCCGGACAACATGAAGTACATTACCGATGAAGGAAGCGAATCTGTATGGACGTGTCTCCTGAACCTGGCCTACAAGTACGTAATTGTCTCCCCCTTGCTCTTCTATTTTGTGTTTGTTTGTTGTTCTTGGGTGGAAGATCCAAGTGAGAGAAAGTGTGAGTGTGAGATGTACTCAAACAAAACTCGCTTCTCCAGTCATCTCCGCATCTTGATACACAGGAATAGCTTCCTACGATACGGCGAAGCGGACAAGAATAATCAAGTCGTCACTGCGGCTGCATGCCGCATTAGCAGAATCGCAGAGGACATGTACACACACGGCATTCTTCGCTACGGACAAATGCACTTGTACGTCTGAAAATCTTGTCCCCTTCCCAGTAAACAAGTCACTCTAATATTCTGGTTCGCAATAGAATCACAAGCCTCTTCGCAGCCTTGTGCATACATGTCATCAGTATTCGTCGCGGCACCGGCGTTGCAAGACGCATCGCAGAGCACCGCGCCCAAATGTGCCTTTTATGTTTGAAAGAGATTCAGAAATACTGGAGAATCAACAATAACCTCCTGGATCTATTTTTGCAATATTTGGACCGATCTATTGCAGACCGTCTCCACGCTGCGCAGACAGAGGGCGGCGGTGCGGGCCATCTTGCAGGCCCGAAGCGACCGGATCCGTTTGTTGGAAGTGAAGGGGGTGCGACGACGGAGCCGACGCGAGGTGATCCTAGCTTTTCCCCCGGTGCCGATGACTTGTTTCAGGATCAGTATTTCAATATTGTGAACGGCCATTGGGAGGGAGACGATGCTCTTGGCGACTTGAATATGTTTCTGCAGGCGGACGAACTTTCTCCTGCCAAGGGGCTCAATTTCTTGGGACGCTCTTTATAAGTGATCTCGGCCATGCTGGTGAAAGACGTCGAAGAAGGTGCCGTTTGGACATGTGCCCGGACATCGTTCAAAGATACCAACGAAAATCCGGCGAAAGCGGCCCTTCTCGCAGCTTCGAGGTCGGTACATCCTGAGCTTTAAGCGATACACCAGCTTTGCGGTCACGCCACTTGTTGTCGATCAACATGTACAGACCAAGCAGACCTGTTATCAGGGCCCCCGAAGCACCGAAGCAAGCGCTCGTGACAAGTGCAGGCAGATATCTCGGCGCATCGTGCTCCTGGAAGATATTGCCAGTCACAAGACCCATCAAGTTGGCTAAAGGCACGCCCACCGAAGTCAGCATCAAACGACGACCCTCGTGAGCGACATTATTGTTGTACCAGGTCGATGTGAGGACCGAAGGCGCCGAAGCGCCCCAACACATCATGTATGTGGCGAAGTAGGCCGCATGAGCATGGGCGTGGACGTCGGGCAACACGGCATAAATAACGAACCCAACACAAGTCAAGATTAAGCCGAGTACGATGAAGGGGAATCGTAGCCGCGTGAGGTCGGAGGCAAACGCCAGCACGAGGAGCATCACCGCACCTGTGACGTTTGGTGCAACGGTATACAAGTTCGTCTTGATGGTCGAGTAGCCAAGTCGCTGTACGATTTGCGGCAAGAAAAGCGATACTGAATTCAACGGAACGCCAAGGCAGATTTCGATGGCCAGGAACGCAAGCGAAGATGGGAGCTTGAAGATCTTCAAGGCTTCTCTGACCCCAGAGCCCTCGGACACGGTAGCCGATGAGTCGACCTGGATGCGATGAAAAGCAAGGGCCCTCTCTTCCTCGCTCAGAAATTTGGCCGCGGCTGCACTGGACGGTAAATACCAGTATGCAAACACGGAAAAGAGGGCTGTCGCAGAACCCTCGATCAAGAATAGATAGCGCCATGGATCTATTCCCGACTTGATTTGGAACACACCAAACGCCAACAGGCCACTAAAGGCATTGGCGATGTTGGACGCGGCGTAGAAAAGGGCCATCCGCCGCGCGAGTTCCCCCCGTCGATAGAAGGTGGTGAGGTAGTAAATGACGGTGGGGAAGAAGGCGGCCTCTGTCATGCCCAGGAACAATCGCACAACAAGGAGGCCGCTGAAGTTCTTGGTTGAAGCGGTCAAAAGCGTCATGCAGCCGAACAGAAACATCATGACGGGTAGCGCGCGGGCCGGGCCGTATTTCTTGCTAAGCATGGCAAAGGGCGGTGCGAAGACGACGAAGGGGACGAAGAAGAGCGAAACGACAAGGTTGTACTGTCCATCCTTGAAGTGAAGGCCTGTTGAAAGTCAGTTTACTCGGGCGGCAGGATTTCTTTGTCCGCACTTGCAGGTCGGATATACTTTTGCCAAGACCGTCGGTCTGCGCATTGCTTAAATTTCCTCTATCGAGAGCGTTGAACAGGTCTGTTGGTCCCAGCTTAGTATTGGCCGCTTTCCAAATGGGAATGGCGAGGAGGGTGCTCAGATTTCCTCACACATGGCGGCCAGAACCGGCAGAATTCGGATATCGAATTTGAAGCACAAGTGACGCTCTGCGACATGATTGGCCACTCGCGCGTCTTTCCTGGCTTCTTCATCTTCGCGGATTGTCTCGCAGACAGCCTCTACTTCTGCAACAGCCATTGTAATCAGCCGAGAATTGATTGGAAGGACTTGTGGTTGTGCCTGAGGAGGTAGCAATCGTGAGAGGGGCACGAGTTCATACCTTGAAGCAGACGCCGGGATGCACTGGCACCACAATCACGATAAGCAAGATGGTATTCGTGCAGATTGCCGGCACACGCCGCATGCTATCTTTGTGTACGGAGTCTGTGTGTCAAGGAACGTTGCTGGGGGCATTTGAAAGCGATAAGCAGACCGTTGGTACCACCAGCCAACCTTGCAGTGGTATCATGACTAATGAGGGGCACTTTTGCTTGCTCTCGTCGCGAAGAGATGCAAAGGAGACATGGCAGGAGCGACCGACTGCATCCGCCTCGCTTCCTGGCACTCTGACCATCATCACACAAGACGTCCCAACGTTGGCCAACCGAGGATAATGTACTCAAAACTAGAAAATTGGCTATTTCAGTGCCATATTTGCCCACATGGTACCCATGACTTCGTGATCGGAACACGTTCCGTCTCTCACCACCCCCGACCCCTGATCCATACATCGACAATCTCGTCCTCTCTTCCAACATTATCCTCATCCACCACAAGGTACCATCCGTAGTGACTGCTGGTGATGCATGCATGGTTTGGCCAGAGTCGAACCTTTTGCCCGACCCCGGGCACCTGCTGATCCGTCTCGAGGGGCGCGCTGTTGGACTCACCACCGGATCGCCACGTCAGGATGCCATGTTCCTGTGAGAGGCGGCCGACGATCCAACCACGAAAGTCTTCTACGCCACACGTTGGGGTTGAAACTCCGGTCCTGTTCCACGGCGTGACCATTGCCATGCCCTCATACGCCTTGCACGCTTCTCTTGCCAGCGCCAGACCACCTGCGCCTATCAGAGCCTCGTCGGTGCCGTTCGCGCCGCGGCCCGGGTATGTGCTGTGCACTTCTGCCAGGATCGTCAGCGCCATGTCTTTCCAGGACAGTCGGGACGAGTCAATGCTGTGAGCGGCCAACTGCTGTAGATCAAGCGTTGGGTAGACACCGGCATGGATCTCGACCACCGAGCCGAGTTGTCTCGCTGCACCGAAAAGTTCAGTCAAGGCATGAACTTCGCCGGCAAAGTCTCCTGCAAGGCTTCCAGGCCTCCTTTCCCACGTCGTTGTCGTCAAGTTCTGGACAGCCAGTGATGTGGGCGACGCTCCCGCTGACACAACAAGATCAGGCAGGTCCGTAATCGACTTGTCGGCGGCTCTGGACTTGATGCGGCGGGCTCCTTCCATGACAGCAGTGATTTCGTTTCTCATCATCCTGAGAGCTTCTACTGGATTGTCGCCGCCGTAGGAATGGCCCGCGTGCGAGTACAACCCAGACAAGATTATGCTTCCCTGTCCGTGAGCCTCCAGAGCTGCGTCCGCCAACTCTAAGAACCTGTTGCTTTGAACTGGCACGCCAGCCCTGCGGCCGCCCATGTCAACTTTGATGTAAGCATTTGGCATTACGCCGGACAAGCTGTGAAGTTTGGAGGCGACTGGGATTTGCAAAGGGTCATCGAGCAGAACAGACACGCTAGCCTCCCCGAGAGCTTGGGCGACGGCAGCCAGGCGAGACACGGCATTGTGCGCAATCGGCAATCCGTATAGAACCTACCCGTCACATCATCAGGACCAAGGGAAAAGCGACAAGCTTCACGTCAAAAACATGGCATACGTTGACTTTTCTGCCACAACTCTTATACTCCTTGAGCGTAGACAGAAGAAACTCGGCCTCAGCCACCGTAGACACAATGATGTTAACAGGTCGGTTTGCATCCTGGCCGACCTGGAATCGCAGTATTTCCACAGTCTGAAAATCACGTGTCATTAGCCGCTGTTCCGCCACGGAGAAGCAAATCGGTTGTCAATCAACCTTGTGTGTCTTGACGTGTGCCCTCCAGCTCAATCCGAGCGAATCGCACGTCTGAAGCATACGCTCGCAATTCCTCCTGACGGCGGCAACGTTGATGACGGCCGCAGGCGTGGACACGTTGTGAATCGACTTGCCGAGATAGATCTCCGCCAGAACATCTTTGGGCGGTCCGGGGAAGAGCTCGACGGAGGTGGCCATGGCTGCAAAGAAGCGACACACCAACGCTTGAGGCCGGCAGAGTCGTCGTTGGCCGAGACGAATGGGTCATCTGTTGAGGAGCAACATTTAGCAGTTGTATGTAAGGTACATATGTATTTGGAAGCAGGAAGCTGGAACCGTATTACTCGGAACATGAGCGCCGCCCAACCTTGGACAATGCCCCGCCATGCCCGTGCAGAACACCCCTCACCAGATAGAACGCGGGGAAATCGGAGGAGCGTGCCATCACGACGGCGGGTCTCGTAATTTTTGAATGCTGCCGACTAGATAGACAGAAAATCCGTAGAAGAAAAGAAAAGCTGTTGTGTCTTCACCTCAGAACCAAGTCAGAGGAGAAGTGCACGCTGCCGACTGGGTAGACATAAAAGTCGTGGCAGTTGCCACAGAATTTTTTTTTGTCGTGTCTTAATCTCAGAGAAACTTGCCACATCAAATTGCGAAGCATTATCAAATCCCGGAATCCACCTCACCCGGGTCACATCCTCGCCCAAAAACACGTACGTATTCCATTCGAGGCTCGTCTATTGAGAATGCTCGTCGGAAGAATATTAGTAGCAAGATAGATTTGATGCCAGAGAGCAACTGTGTTCTTCGTTCCACATCTCCCCATCTCCATACTCTCCATACTGATAAAATGAGCGAGTAAAACAGACTAGTTCTAGTCATCATCATTGAGCAGAAGAATTCAAACCAAGAACCTCATCACATTTTTTTTTTCCCTCTCTGCAGCCCAGAAGATGGCCGGGTCTGCAGTGAGGAAAAATGGTGGCACCGCCACCGATTGCAAGTCGAGTGCGAACTCGAAAGAAAACACGCTGATCTTGTTCATCTCCCAAAAGCCACGTCCACGTCAAGACGAAACTTGCTGCAGAATCTGTGGGCGATAAAAGTCAGTTCAAGGGATGGCCTCTTGGACCACCATGCATATGAAGGGGGGAAAAGAAGATAAAATTCACGTCACTGCCATGGTCAGCACAGCTTCAAAGTTCGTTGATAGAATGCGAAAAAAAGAAGAAGGAACAAGAGTGAAATTTCGAGCCAGACAAGCAACAAGTCCTAGAGATAAACAAGATCCTTTGACTTGGTCAGCCAGTCAAGCATGCCAAGTGACGGCGCTATTCGTCGCATTTGTTTTGATACATAGGCAAACTTCTTTTTCGCGTCCCCTATGCGCAGTCTTCCAGTGTCTTGCCGACGAGCTCGCGCAAACACCATATAAATGTCTAAATGAGTAGTCCTAAACGCCTCGTTATGCCGTGTCTGGGTATCATGTGCTTCGTAACAGTTCTTAGTCTGAGCAAGGTCCAATAATCTGTTCGTGAACGTGTCGCAAGTATTCGCGCTGGAGTCGGAAGGAGGAGTAGTCTCCTTTGAAAATCGGGTCCAAGATGCCCCCGGCTTGCGGCTTCAAGGCTACCTCTCTCATCTGATCACGCAAGGCGTAGTATGCGTCTTCGAACCGGGCAATGATTGAGTTTGTGTTGGACGATCCTCCAGATATGTCATTGGCAGGATTGTTTGGATCAATGATGGACAGACGATCTCGTTTTTTGTAGGTGAAGGTGGCGACTTCGGACTATGGTAAGGGTGTTAATTTGGTGTATCCAATCCACGTTACGCGGCGATGAGCAACTTGAGATCCTTCTCCTCTTCTCTGTGTGGCAGGCTGGAGCGAGGGCTTGCGTACCTTTCTTATATACCCAACCGGGCGGGTGAGTGAGATGGCGTTCGTCTCATATTGAAACTGCCTGCCATACAGCTCCAAAAACTCCAATAACATCTCGCCGAGGTTGTGCTCGGGAATGATGCTGCGGCTTTGAACGTGCGGCATCAGCTGCAGCATGCTGACGACCAGACATATGACAGAGAAGCCCCCAATGCCTCCGTTGACTGGTTCATTCAAACCGCGCATGAGCAAAAAGTGTTTGATGACCGTGACTAGGATCGGCATAGCCGGATACTGTTCCTTCCATGACAGAAATGTGTCAATTGCCGTGACGCCACCCAGGTTCTCAAACGACACATCCACCTTTAGTCCTGTGAGCCTGTCCACAAACTTGACAAGCGGAATGCGAGCGTGCGCAATGACTTCAATCGAGTCGCCGTTCGCCACGCGTTGCGCTGTGAGAAGCGACCGAAATTTGTACAGCCAGCTCTTGGCGCCCAGATACGTTGGTGGTCCACCGCGTGAACAACTGGCGGAGCAGACAACAAGATCCATATCCGCCGTAGGAAGGTAGAGTCCAGACATGAAGGAACCGAAAGGGTGGACTTGTGCCGAGGCGAAATTAGCGCCGTCCCGTTTCATTGCTTTACGTAGGTTCTCGACAAGGTGATTTCGTATGCGTTGTTCGAATTCTCTCGGGCGAACAAATTCATAAAAGTCGATAATCTCTTTGTGAAGCCTGCAACATGTCGGGTCAACACCACGTTGCACGACTCTCACTTGCGAGGGCCTGGCGGACAAACGTACCTGAATGCCATGTTTTGCGTGAAAGAGTGATCGTGGGTTTGCCAAGGGCAAGGGGCTTCGTTCTTCTTGGTAAGCCAAATCGAGGTAACGCTGCCTTTTGATGGTTTTGTCGTGACCTTTTTCATCTGTCCATAATTCGGGGGTTTGATTTCGTCATCGACAGTTCTCTTCCGAGATCCAAGAGGCCCTGAGCGATCGGGTTCCGGGAGGGCCATCTCCATGCCTCGACCGTTGATTCCTCCATGCCCAACAGATGCCGTTGCAGGTCCAGTAGGGGGAGGAGGCGGCGGCGGCGGCGGCGGCGGCGGCTCAGAAGACGGTGGAGGAGGCACATATTGGTCAGACTCATCGTCGCCGTCCTCGTCGTCAGTGACATCGAATGAAAGGAAATTCTCAGCTTCGGCAGGAACGTCTGCTTTGTGAGTAGCCTCTACGCGAGCCTTTCGAATCAATTTCACCACATCTCGCTTCTTTTGAGTCGTTTCGTCCGGGCAAGGCAATGCAGTGTAGGGATCGGGATTCGACCACTTAGGTGCAGAATCCGCTTCCCCATTTCCATGTACTGTGCGAGCACGCTTTCTCGAAGGTTGGTCAGAGTCGGAGGGAGATGATATCTCCATCTCGAGCTCATCATCGTCCGACAAATCTTCCGGGTCGCGAAATTTGGCTCCACCGTCGCCGTTTTTTAATTGTTCTTCTGGGAGATTGAGCAGTGCCCCGGATAAGAGAGCACGCTCGGAGGGGTTGGGCGGAGGCTGCCAGCGCCTTCCAGGTCTCCTATTGGGGCCTCGCCTGTCGTTTGATGCGCCTCTACCGCCATACGGACGACCATTCGTTGGTGGAAGGTCCGAAATACCCGCAGGTTTGTCAAAGCGAAATGTGAAATTCCCTTGGGGCACTTGCGGGCGGTATGAGTCCGATGCCCTGGGCGCATCATCATCTCGACGACGACGGTAGCCATCGCGGTCTCCACGTGAGCCATTCTCAGGCCTCCAGCTATCCGATCGCTGAGATTGTCTATCGTGGGGGTGTGATGGCGGCGCGCTCGCCGAGGCCGACGATTGACGTGTCTTCCAATTGCGCGCGCGATTCCTATCGTCGCTGCGCTTTGGCCTGTTCCTCGCCATATTGTCGGAAGCTCGCAATGGAATCCGGTGCCGGTTGATGCAAGAATTCTAATGTGGCCAAACTAGTGAATAGGACGATTTTCCACCAAAGCCAAGCCATGCTGAGTGAGGAAAATTATGGAGACGAGACAGCACAAGATCGAGCACTGTGATTGGTCAAGCCCGGTTACGCTACGCTGTTGTCAAGAGGGAAGCTTCGGAAAAGCAGAGGAGCGGCCTGACGCGTTCGGTCGCCGTTTGACGGTTCCAATGGCAAGACGCACCGAGCTACTCGGACGGAGCAGTGTGATGCCCATTACTCTTTCCAGTTTCTCGTTGCCATGTATGCAGGGCAGGGCCAGACACAAGCACAAAGATCTTCTTGGTGGAAGGTTCTTGGTGGAACGAGTGACTGAGGCGATTGATTCAGAACTTTCTGCCGCTTGTGCTGCATCAGAAACACGCGCGTTCTCAATCCCTGAATTTTGAGGCTTTTTTTCATTCATCAGTCACCGGCAAGTTTCTTACGAGAACAAATAAGGCGACTTTGCCCCCATGGGAAGCTTAACTCCAGAGACAGAGAAGAAAACATAGAAATTCCATTTTTGCTATCAATCTCTAGATTGACATTGCTCGTAATTTTAACATATCTCAATTGGCGCTCGTGCAGGTGTATTAATTGTTGCTCACCAGCCTCATTTTCGTACAACTCATTCACATTGCACGCATGGGCCGAATGTCACTGAATTCATATTGCCTCCAAGTTTCATAACAGTTGGCAGATGGCAGATGCAACTCGATGGTTTGCTAAAATTGAGGTTCCTGACGATTAAAATTAATACATGGGTTGAATAGTCTTTCATCTACTGATGGTGCAGTTGCTCGTACAACAAATCCCTCTCCCCGTTCAGTTTTCCCATTTCCGACCTGATATTACTCCGAATTGAGTCCCAGGTAGTCTACCAATCAAGACGCTCGCGATGAGAGAAATATTTCTCTTGTTTTTTGGTTTCGTTTTACAAAGTCAAAGCAGCCATACTGAGGGCAACGCCCATGGCCAGCCATGAGTTCTGATACGTCGTCAAGGCGGCGGCTCCGGTGGGAGTCGCAGGGGCAGCGCCGCCGGAGCCGGGGCTGCTGCCGCCGCCTCCAACGGAAGTGGGAGGGACGGGCACGCCGCCTCCAGCCGAGGTGGGAGGGATGACTACGCCGCCGCCGCCGCCGCCGCCGCCGGTGATGGACGAGTTGCTCGAGGGGACAGGTACTCCTGACGGGACAGAGGTGACATTTGACAAGGCCGAAGTGTAGTTGGCAGGAGCTGAAGTGTAATTGGAGCTCGGGTACACGGCGGTTGTATTGTATGAGAGACTGCTGGTCGTGCAAGACACAGTGGTGTTGGTTGTGGTGATGTTTGACGACTGCGCAGAGACGGCAGACGCGGCCAGGACGGCGGAAAAGACTGTGCCGGTACGCATGTTGGTGACTTGTAAGTGAAACAGGCTCTCGAGCGAATGTGATATTCTTGTTGCTGTTTTGAGCAAGAGGCGATTCACACAAGATGCAGTAGGTGATGAAGCGAAGGATTGTACGGAGTACAAAGGCAAGGTTTACGAACGGCGCAGGGACTTGGCTTATATACGCGGCTGCCTTCACGCCGGATCTGGATGAGCACAAGATCATTCTTCTCTCCCATCCAACATCTAAGAATAGCCCATGGAACCCTGGATAGTGTTGTGCTTGTCGGCACTGCCTCGGCCACTGTGAGCGTCTATCAGCTTGTGGCGTCCGAAGCACCGAATCGGCATAGCCACAGTTCGTGTTCCCATTAAAAGCGGAGCGCCGCCACGATGAGAAATGCAAGGTTACACCACTAGAAGATCGCTAGACAAATGCAGCGTTCCTACGCCGTCAAAGCCCAAGCTCTTGGCCACATCCGGCTGTTCGAACGGGCGGGGAAAAGAAAATCAGGAAGCTTCGCTGCTGGAGCTTTCCAACAGTCCCACCACGAGGATTATCACTCTCGACCTACAGATACAGCAATGCCAGCACTCCGGAAATGGTAGCTCTCTCGCCCATCCTTGCATCACAGGAAAGGCGCACGTCCTCGCCTTGGTGGTGGCTGCCACTGTTGCTTGCACTTCTTGCGGCTCTACGGAGTAAAGTGGAATCCGAGGGTCATCTACAGTTCGTTAGTTAGCTAGCTGTTGAGCTTTCGCCGTTTGGAGAAGCTTCGCGGGATGATCCAGTCAGGCTCCCATGCGACCGGGCTGTCGCGCCATTCCCGCGTGACGAAACCGCGGTTCAGATTTATCTCATGCCACGGTCCAGTCTGGTAATGCCCTTCATGATTTGGGTTTCTGCCATGCGTCTACACTCATATGGGTGGGTTGTTTGCCAAAAGAGACTTCAAAGTCCTACTGAGAATTGGTTTGACCACGGGTACTGCCTCGACATATCATTCTGTCAATGCTAAACATGGCTTGATTCTTGCTTACAAAGTCGCGAGATTTTGAGCAAGAATCGCATGTTGGACGATGGGGTCCTTGTTCCCTTCGCGCATAATGACCATGAGCCATGAAAACATTCGACGAGGCGGACATGGCAATTGCTGCTCGTACGGAAAGCAGCGGTACATGAGCAGCACATACATATGTCTCAGTCGCAAGTGATGTCTCGGAGAGCGGCCAGCGCAACTGGTTACGCAATCGTTGTGGCGACAAAGTTGCCGCTGGTAACGGCCTGAGACAGTTCGGGGTCGAAAGCGTTTTTGCTGGAAAGGGAAGTAGGCTGTTCAACGAACTCACAAGGAGGTATAGTAAGTAATTAAGCCTGCAAAGTTCGTATTTTAGGATCCAAACTAAACTACAGTCGATAGAGTATTTCAGTCGATACCCAGCGAGTGGGCCTGTCCTTTGCTCTTGATGAATGACCATTCGCACAGACGACATGGACAGGAAGTTGGCTGAAAGCCAGGTCCCGCGCTCGTATAGTAGTAGCCTGTTCTCGTGTCGGGGCTGCGATGGCTGACGAGGTAGTGGAACCGCGGCCATTGAGTTCCGTCTAGGCAACTCCGAACAGGTTCTGGACGTGGCGTAGTGGTTTGAATAACTTGAAAAAAAATTACCCTGTAGAGGAGACATTTCATCTTCTAGATCGAGTACCGCGAATATTGACCCAAATACGGCGTGCAACGTTTGGGGAGAGATGCGGCTTCGTAGCCGGTCGCCTCACGATGTTGTTTGTGTCAGCTAGGTTCGGGTCCATCGCACCAATATAGTAGGTAGGTACATACATACTGTGGTTAGGTACGTACAGTAGCATCTCACGCGTCTGTAGGGTAGGGTGGGGACTGTGGATTTGTTAATGCCCTAATTATAAGGCCAACAAACACTACATGTAGCTGCATGGCGGGCCGCCTGACAAGAGAGAAAGCGTACCTAGGATAGTACGTAGCTGCCAAGCTGCGCTAACCAACGAGCCGGCCCTGAACCTTTTGATGCCACCTCACGCTTATCCATGGTTTACCTGCATTACAAGCACATCGCCGAGGTCGCATCCGCGACTCCAAATCGATCCTTAAGCTGAATTGCTTCTCTCACTTTCAGCATGTCGAACTTCTACGGAGGCCAGCAGAATAACCAACAGTATGGCGCTACTGGTGCGCAGAACCTCCAATTCTATCCATCGTCATATTCCCCGGCCGTCTCAGGGGCAGCAACTCCACAACAAGCATCTTACGGCTATGGCGGCGGCGCATCAGGGACATTTGGAGCTGGTGGCTCAGCAGCATTCACCTCGCCTGGATTCGGAGGCTCCGGCGTATCAGGTCGAATGGGCGAACAAGGCGGATTGAGAACGGGCTGGCTGGCTGCCTTCTCAACGGAGGGCTATGATGGTGAGCCGCCATTGCTGGAGGAGCTTGGGGTGAATTTCGGTCACATTCAGATGAAAGTGAGATTGATCTCTTAACCCGCTGGGCCTTGCTCAAACACATACGATTGAAGCCAAGCTGATCATTTTTGAGTCAGACTCTCGCCGTTCTCAACCCCTTCAAACATATCGATCAACACATCATGGATGATTCCGATCTCGCCGGTCCGATTCTCTTCTTTCTCATGTTCGGAACCTTTCTTCTCTTCTCCGGCAAGGTACATTTTGGCTACATTTACGGTCTGGCCCTGCTCGGATCCACCTCGTTACATATGATACTATCCCTCATGTCTCCGACTGAGTCTCCCTCGTCTGAGTCATATCACCCTCAGTATAGCGAACCTCCGTCCCAAACATCTGGCCAACACGGCGGCCATTTCTCAGCAACCCTCACGTTCCCCCGATCTGCCTCGGTCCTGGGCTATTGTCTTCTGCCCCTCGTGGCGACGAGCCTCGTTGGAATCGTGATGCCCATGGACACGCCGATTGGTATTGTTCTGACTACTGCCGCCATCATGTGGTGTACTTACAGTGCCAGCGGCATGTTCTGTGCCGTTGGAAGAATGAAAGGAATGCGGGGCTTGGTCGCATATCCTCTAGGACTTTTCTATGTCGGCTTCGGCATCATGGGCATCTTCAGCAGCAGAGGGAGCGGCTCACTAGCCAATGCTGCGGTCAAACTGAACAACTAAACAACTGAACAACTGAAGAATGAAGAACAGAGTAACCCACATCTGGATCATATTGGATGACAGAACAGTCCAGAAGGACGATCCGGGGTGCGGTATTGCATGACGCCAGGCAGGTCTGCGCTGAATGATTCAACTTGCGTTAAATGATCAAACTTGCGTTTAAAAATCAGGCTTGGCAAAGCTTTCGTGAGAGTCACGAGAGCCTTTCCACATGCTGCGTGCATTGCCGATAATCGGCAATGGCCCACAATGGCCCATCCGCAATCGCGAAATTACAGAGCCATCGTAGGAACATACACGATGGGAAAACACTCATTACGGCACAAGGGTTGTGGTAGAAAAACTTGCTAAATGATACATCGTTCAACTCCATATAATATAAGCCTTCATATTGCGCGTCCCTGTACATACCCCAGAGGTTCTCATCTCAACATCTCAGATGCACTGTCAGATGTTCGATAATCTTTCATGAATAGCAGCCTCAATATAGTCCAGAACGCCATGGCAACCCCGAACCCCCGAGGTTAGCGAACACATGCATGACATACTAATCCGTGGTCATGCGAGAATTGTATGCTAGGGCAACTACGCCCTGGTCGTAAAGTCGATCTCCAGTGCAGGATTGAATCCCCCGTCACTCGCCTTCTCGCAAGAGCAGGCATCTTTTTTGAACATTTGTCAACAAACAGCCAAGAACACCCGGATAGCTTGTTTAACGAGGCAAAAGAAAATTGAGGGAAGAGAAAATAACTCACCGACTGGTCTTGAGCCACAAGCGCATGTCAATCCCGAGACGGAAGCATTCTCGGTTGCGGCACGCTCGCATGTACACTCGCCGGCTCGCCTGGCGCGACATGAGCACCGAGGTCCGACAATTGCATTTTCTGTCGAAGCTTTTTCGCATATGCATTGGAGGGCGGACATTTTACCGCAGGAGCAAGTCGCTTTCTGTGCTGTGATCCGGACATTAGCCATGCTCTTTTCCGTCTTTCACTTTGTTCGGTCTTCTGGTCTCTTCTTTCTTGCCCACTCCCTTGTCTCCCCTTCTGCGCGTATGGAAGCAAGGAAGAGGGGTGAAGGGAATGAAGGTCGGCCGCCTGACGGAAACAAGGTTCTTGGCAAGAGACTTACCACAGGCACAGAACGCGCTGTCCTTGGCACAGCAAGTGGAAGCTTTGGTGGGAGTCATGATGCAGAGAACCGAAGACTGAATATTTCTGGAAAGGTGATGATTTGTGCGAAGGAAAAACAAGTGGGTTAGGTTCAAACAGTATTTGGCTTTGGAGAATCCAGATGCTTGGCAAAAAACCAAACTTTTACATTGTTGGAACCCGTCAATCTTTTATACGTGTCAATGGTCCTGAAGTTAAACTAAAGCGTCCTGTCATCGAAAACGTCTGATGTCTCATTGGTTCGCGTGTCCGTGTGAAACCAAGAAGCCAATCAGAGGCGGCTAGTTTCCAAGCATTTCGTGGGCACGGCTGCGTTGCTGAATCAGAGTGGACCTCGGGCGCTGCCTTGCGTCCGAGCATCTTGTTTAAGTTTTCCAATGACATGATCTTTACTGTTCTCTGTGCGACCACGCCGTAAAAAATTTCTTTCCATGACGCAGCTTGTAACGAATTTTCTTCCTTTTGCATTTGAAGAAAGATTCCCCGCCCGCGGATAAAATTCCCCGATTAGCAGCTAATCGTAGCGTCTTGGAACTCGTTGTGCTGGCGTGCTTTATGCGCCAGAGGAAAGAGGGTTGGGTGGCTGACCAGGCAAGAGACGATGCCCAAAGTGGAAGGAGTGGCTGCAGAATCACAGGGCCAGCAGAATTCTACCGCTTCTCATAGGCCAGTAGATACCTACCTACCAGGTAGGCACCCAGTGGGCAGCAGTGCGCTGCTTCAAACGAAGCCATCATCGTGAAATGGCTTCAACCTTTGTGCGAAGACTTCAATCGAGTGAGATCCATGTGACGATTTTCGCATGCCTGCTGCACCGGGCATGTCTCATGTTGGGCCTTCTGCACCTATGTAGTTTGGGAACAGTCACACCACATACGCCGCGCGTACGTACCATTCAGTCGCCAGCTGCTCCATTTTATGGCTAGAGAAGGTGGAAGATGAATTGCTTTCATGGGATGCGAGTCAGTCACTGAACTCATTCAGCACTTTTCAGCAATGCCGGGCTAGAAACGTACTGGTTCGAATTCATGGGAGGCGTTGTTTGCGAATTACACTCGGACATACAAGCGAGATTGACGAGCCCAGAAAAGAAGTCGGGCGCATGAACCGCCAAGACGACTGTCCTCTGGTGACATCAGAGAGCGGTTTGTTATGATCATTCAGTCCCATGTCGGCCACTTTACACGCCTTGCTCGGCAGATCTGCTTCTTTTGACTGTTGTCGGCTTGCAAGTTGTCAAGTGAGAAGTCCATTGTCTGGCATTGCTCGACTTTACACTAAATGAATGGCGCTCAGAATCCCCCCC
>JMQE01001144.1:0-35549 GCA_000731825.1 Hypocrella siamensis
CCCCCCCCGCGTTCGTCGAGTTCTAGACTCTGCGCAGCTCTCAGCAACTCACATGCTGTAACCAGGCCAAGACTTGGAATTGGGCAATGACGACAATCGAGTCGCGCGCGTTGAAGCTTGCATTTGCGATGCAACGTTTCATGACCCTGACTGAGCAGGGATGCCTTCCTCATGACTAACCATACAAACGGACATACATATGTACGTGTGAAGCGCCCGTCCGGTTCGCCGCATAGACTTGCTGCCGTTCTCGTACGTAGAGAGTCGCAGACCGGCGGGGGAACAAAATCAAAGTCTATTCACAAGACGCGGCTCATGTCTTTCGGTCCGCCTCAGAACCAGGACCGCTGATGCACTCATACTCCAGGGCCGACGTCAGATTGCCGTGGTCGGCATTCTCCTTGAACTTGAAGAACAGAAGCTGGCCCGACTCGCACCCTATCGCAACCCTGTGTCCGTACACCTGCATCGATGCCCTCGGTGGAGAGAACGAAGGATTTTCAGCAGGACGATGATGCTTTGGCAGATATATCAGCTTCTTCCCCTTCCAAGTGATCCAGCACTCGTCTGGTTCGTGGAATTCCACGCTGTAAGGGCACCACGTCGTCGCCTCAATGCGCGTCCGAGGGCGGTACCCGTCGCCCATTCGGATTGGACCGAGCTCCGTGTCCAGGTATCTCGAGAGACGAGCGTTGATTCGTAGATGATTTATTGTACGGTCCATCTCGACCCTCTCTTGGAGCTCGCACGTCCGAGTATCCCAGATTGAGATCGATTTATTGTCGGACAGCCCAATCACTCTGCTGGCATCGGCCACAAATGTCAAGGCGACTGTAGTCGCAATCTCGGCGTCTTCTATGTCTTCCATTCTTTTCGGCACATGCAGAGCGCTCGGCATGTCCATCCGAGGCTCCCAGACAAAGACAAATCCCTGGCGGTCACCAGATGCAAGGTACTTCCCATCGTCAGAGAAAGCCACGGCGTAGACCCAATCGGCGTGACCCTTCAGCACACGCACACCAGGCTTGTCCTCAACTTCTCCAGTGTTGCCGACATTGGCACCATCGGTCGGAACATTCGAATTCTTGATGTCCCAGACCCGTACGGTGTAGTCGTTTGAAGCCGACGCGACTAAATCGCCCTGGCGCGAGATCACTGCAGACCTCACGATTTCAGTATGGCCAGACAGCTTTCGTGGAGATTTTTCCCCCGCAGTATCCCAGATTCGGACAGTTTGGTCAAAGGCTGACGAAATCAGAGTTTTGCCGCCATCATGGGAGAACATGAGTGACTCAACATTCCCTGCGTGACCAGGCAGCCTGCGAAGAAATTGCCCGGAATCTCCGTCCCAAAGGCAAATCAGGCCGGCACTGTCTGCGGAGGCAATGTATTCTCCGTCATGAGAAGTCGCTACATTCCATATGCTTGCTCCTTTGGGGTGGCCGTGCCGATCTGTTTCTCGAATCGAGTCGGCCTCCAAGTCGGCATCCAAGTCGGCCTCCAAGTCGGCATCCAAGTCGGCATCCAAATCGGCATCCAAGTCGGCCTTTACCGCGAGACAGCCCCCAGTGCCATAAGTCCACGTGCGGATTGTGTAATCGGCCGAGCAGGTGGCAACTTGCCTCTCTCGAGGCGAGAATGAAACCTGTAATACACTGCTGGAGTGTCCTCTCCATGTCTTTTCTGCTCGCTTGTTCTCGACATCCCAAGGCCCCTTCCAGATTCTCGTCGTTTTGTCGATCGATCCAGACGCGAGTATCGAGCCGTCTGGGGAGAATGAGATTGTACAGACACCGGCTTCATGCCCCGAAAGGATGCATGGCTGTTTCTCGGACTTCCATTCCCAGACTTCCACAGTGTTTCTCTCGTCCGTTGTCGCGGCTATATATTTTGAATCGGGAGAGAAGGCTAAATTGAACTCGAGAGCTTCATCGTACCCCAGACGGAAACTCTTCAGCGCCTTTAATTCTCGTCCAAAAGTCTCAGCCCCGTTCTCCCCCGCACTGTCCAGCTTCCAGATCGTGACAAGGGCTCCAGATACCGACGCAAGCATTGTCCCGTCGTTCGAGAAGCGAACGCAGTCAATCTTTTTCCTCGTGTCACCCTCTTCTCGCCGTGCCATGATTGAGAAGGAGTCAAGCTTCCAGATTGTGATTAGTGAGCCCGCCGCTGTAGCGAGCATGCATCCATCAGCCGAAACGCAAAGGTCAGTAAACCGAGCCCGGTCATCCACGCGGAGTTCCCAAAAACTCGGGCCTATTCTTTCTGCACCTGTTGCGATATCCCAGACTCGGATTCCAGATCCATGATTCGCCGCAATAATCTCCTTGGAAGAAAAAGCTAGACCAGTGAACGGAAAGAAGTCACCTGGGATTGTGCGCTGCATTTTACCTGTACATGTGTCCCAGATGCGGAGGGTTCTGTCAAAAGATGCTGAAGCCAGGAGATTGCCATCACTAGAATAAGCACAACCGAGGACTTGACGTCTGTGCCCTCGCAAAACGTGCACAGTATTGACCCAATCGTCTTCTGTTGCAGGAGCGGCGTCCAGCCCCGGGTAATCAATCGGCAGGAATCGTTGCCGCGCTGCACTCTTGCTAGGAGAAAACAAAAGCGTGTTTCTTGCCCCAAGCCATGTCGGTCCCTTGTTGTGCTGGTGGAGGCGAAGCCATTGCTGTGTGTCATGAATGACCGGTACAAGTTTTCTAATATGGTTGGCAGTTGCTTTCTGACATCTTGTCCTCAAAACCTCCTGAATCGTCGTCAGTATTGGCATGGCCAACACCTCCAGGGCGCCATTGCATGAATGAGGATCAAAATCGAAAGATACCTTAAGGAGGGTCTCCAACTCCAGCAGCTGAACCCGTGCTGAAGACAAATGCCCCACCGCCACCAAGAGATCTGTCCACTTCAGCAGGTTTTTCGTCAAACACTGAGAGATTGAACTCATAAGTCCTTCCATGTCTTCGATGCTCTCAAAGTCCTCAATGTCAGAAAGGTGTCGAATCCAGTGAAGTGCGGAGTAAGCCGCTGATGGAGCAACGTCATCATCTCCTTTACCATGCGAGTCTCTCTCTGCTACCGACCAATACTTTGATACAGTGTTCAAGCAGCTCCGTACCATTTTTTCTTGTGCATTCTTCCATTGAACTTCGACCAGCCGCAGAACAAATTTTCTGGCTAATTGGTGTACGTAGGAGACTACCTGATCGGACAAACGCAAGAACGCGAAGCATCTCTTTTGAATCAGGGCGCTGACGTCTACCTCGGGCGGGAGATCAATCATCGCACGAAGCTCAGTAACATGAAGTGGGCTGTACGAAATGGCCGTGGTGAAGAGAATTTCGAGGCAGTGGTCCCCGTCTTTTTGCGCCAAGCCTGCAATCTCAGATTGTAGCTCGGCGTAAAGGCGCTCCCAACGATTCGCTTCGTACTTGGGGAACCTTTGAAGAACAGCCAAGGCATGCCAAGGCTCGCTACGTTTAAGGGCCTCACAGGCGACTTCTACCCAAAAGAAGTTTCCAGACGATACGAGCTGTAACATTGATGCGACATCGTCTGCGAATTTTCCCTTGGGGATCGCGAGCTCGTTCATTTTCGAGGGAATGTACTGACCTTTGCAAATGTTTTGGAGGTCTTCAACTTCGCCGTCACCCAGCTTGAGACGCAGCACTCTATCGAAAGTTGATGTGACATCGCTCTCTCTTGCATCAAATGATGTGAGCCACCTGATCTTGGATGACAGTGTCAGTGTGGTGATGATCAGATCCCAGAATCGCTTGAACACATATTTGTCAAAGCGATCGATATCGTCAACAACAAAAATGACGGGCTCCAGGTCCTGATCGAGTATCATGGCATAGAAAATAAGTGAAAGTGCATAAAAATCACCAGGGTCAGTCAGGTTGTTGAGATCCGCCGTCGATGATTCTTTGTCCAAGTGCTTGGCAAGCTGTGACTGATTCTCCACCAGAAGGAAGATGAGACTCTTGAGTACCGACGCCGCGTTCTCAAGCCTATATTCCCCATTTCTGCAAAACGCATATGAGACGGAATTGGGACTCGGGCTTTCATTTCCATGCTGAGTGAGCCCCTGGACTATCGCCACCAGGAGCATCGTCTTGCCTGTCCCTGGGCTACCGCTGACGCAAAGCAGACGTGCATCCTGCTCGCCGGAGATGAAGTTGTCATATTCCGATGTCGAACTGACCCACTCATACAGAGACTCGATGGTGTATCTTCGCTCGGAGATGACCTTGGTAAAGAGGGGTCGAGGATCAATAGAACCAAGTTCGGCCAGTAATTTTTGGCTATTATCATCGTCGACTGTCGTCCGCTCCGTATCCTCCGCCAACGATGTTTTGTCCATTTTGTCTGGAGACTCATGCGCCTGAAGGGGCTGGTTCTTCACTTCTGGTACAGCATGATGCGCTGCTGCTTGCCCTGCATCGAGAGCATCCGCATCGCCAAAGTCCGGAGTCTGCTCCAGAGATTCGTTGGATGTTCTGGGCATAATCGCACCAGAACTCTGAGGACGCAGTATCCGGAGCTGGTGTGAGAGCATCATTCTGTAAAGTGCAACAATTCTTCCTCTGAGAATCCGAAGGGTGTCATCCTCGCGAGAGTCGCTCGCGTCCTTACGACAACTGAGAATCCGAATAATATCATCCTCGTGAGGGTCGCTCGCGTCTTGATATTCACTTCTTGGAAGTCTTGGCGAGATGCTGGTCCTCACGATCCTTGATGTTATGTAAGCGATGGCCGAGATCATCGCATTCGCTCTGTCGGCGGATCCTATCAGGCTCTATAAATTTATTTACGATGTCAGTGACAATTGCCGAAGCACACGGTGGCGGTGAGCATGCATACTTGAATTGAAAGGTCCCGGCCGACCCCGGTTGGAGCAGCACCTAGGGCGCTTGAAAGCTCTTTGGTTATGAGATCTCGCGCCGTCCGAGCCGATCGATCGTCTTCGGTTCCATTCGCGGAGAAATTGCCCAGCTCGTCGTCCTGTTCGTCCAGCTGGGTCTCCGTCGCCTGTATCATCTGCGTGTACCCCTCCGGCAGACCCGAGCGAATGACATCTTTCTCTAACGACTGAACTGCCCATGATCGTCGGAGTTCAAGGTCGGGTGCGCCTCGTTTTCGCCAGAGGGAGACTATACTCTCCCAGATGCTCACCAAATCAGGGTTCTCGACTTTGAAGTTGTCATATGCCTCGCCCCAAAGACTGGATGACGATCTCCTAATAATGGCTGGCGACTTCACGTCGGCTGAGAAAGATGTCTTGGAGATACTTTCAGTCGCTTGTGTTATGGGAGCGCTTGATTCGGGCTTCATCGAGTCTTGAAGCAAAGAATTATTGGGCTCGATGATATCAATATGGTGGCGGTTTTCGGCAAGGGCAGGCTGCGTTGATGGCGATCGACCGACGGCCGAAGATGAGCTTTCAGCCTCTTTCGCATCCGACTCGGACGGCTCGATGACAGAAATCGGATTGATGGCGTCGAGTCTGTCGCCATCCCTCGTCGGGTGGCCACCACCGCTCAGGAGGCCTTTCAGAAAGCTGAAAAAATTTTTCGTCATGGCCACGTTGATTGAAGCAGCGACTTGGAGCGCGTCGAAAGAAAGGATAATGCTTGCAGGAGACCAATCGCTGTCTGTTGGCTCGGAGCATGAGCTTCTTGGCGAGATGCTGGACGAGGATTCACTCCTCTCCGCACGTTCGATGTCATTCACTGCAACGTGTTACCTGTCTGGTGTTCAATATTCGCGGATACGGGCTGCAGGATGGGCGCGTTGCACGGCAAAACGCTGTTCCAGGCCAATCCTCAGCCGCGAAACCGGTCACGAAGCACAGAGCTTACAGTGACTTGCCGCGCATGTACATCTTTATACCGTACCAGCTTCAGCGAAAGTACCGAAATGACGCAAGGATCGGAGAATTTTGGCATCCCCTTTCATCCCTTCACGCCCTCGTGCATTGCTGCCTGATCTGCCGTGACTTGCCACAGAGTGGACAAGCGGTCAAGAGGCACGGCGAATTTAGAATGCCTCCAAGGATTTGGGGGTTCGACGGGCTCGGCCGACGGGTTTGGCCGATGAGTTTGCAGCCATCCATATCGATCGCGCGAGTGTAATAAATATTCAACACTCTGCTGGATTCAGAATCCATTTCTCTGCTAAGGTTATCTCACATCCTCTAATTGACTTCTCAACATTTCGTATTCGTTGAAACAGGAAGATGGCTGACTACGACACCATGGACGACTCAGATGCAATCAAATTCAATCTCTACGAGAATTTGAGCCATGATGCGACTCTTCGACAGGGCGAAGTCAAGTCGTACAATGCCAAGGAAGGCGGCACCGCAATTTACGCTCGGAAAGAATCAGATTTTTCGGTTACGGTGCAGAAGCTTCTTTGGGTCGACGGACTCGAGAAGACGACCCTAGGAGACGCGGAAAAAGAGAAGAAACAGGAAATGACCCTGGTGGTCTTGAAATTGGTGCTCGCTTCGCATGGCCCTGATTCAAAATTTAGCCATGTGAAGGCGTCACTAGCTTTCGAGGATCCCGAGGCGAAGAAGAATGGCGGGAAAAATGAGCCACAGGTCCAAGCCTGGGCTCCTTTCAACGAGCCAGAAAGATGGAATGCGTCAGTCTCCCATCGAAAGAGAAATGATAAAGCGCATGGAGGTGCCAAGTTGGGTTATTCCGGCGTGGAATTATCGGCTGGTCGAAGCAGGGATGACGAGATAACTTGGGAAAAGACCTCGTTCGACGAGGGTCGTGCGAACGAAGAGATAAGCCGCATCACTGGCAGGCCCAATGGGATTACGTGGACCCTCGAGCAGAATGCGTTGGAGGCACAAGGGGTCTCGCCCGAGGTCTGGGTAGCCGTCCTCCTGTCCAGACCCTCCACGGCTGCCTACCTTGTAAAATTTCGAATCGACGTACGTGCTGGCCCTCTTCAGGAGTTTCTGGACAAAACCAGGCGTTTTTTCGGTCTGAAACCGGGTCAAACAAACTCTTTCCTCATGACACCTGGGAAAGAGCGTTTCTGCAATCACGAAGGCGAGCACATCTTGCAGGGTCTCGACCTCGGCAACCTGGGAGAGCTGCGGCAGCACGACAGACGTAAATTAAAAGTTCAATGGGGTCCGGCATACAAAATTGAAATCCCAAAGCCAGCCATAAAACAGGTGGGAGACAAGTCACCTGGCATCGAGGCTCGCGAGGAGAATCGAGGCGGTGTTTTGGGCCAGGGCACGACGGCAAACGCAGCAAAGAAAGTCCTGGATTCAAACGGCTCACTGCAGAGTCATGCTCCTACTGAAAGTGGCTGGCATGACCAGCCGTCTCCGATTGCAGCCGCTGATCCTGAGCGGCTCACTGCATTGGAAGGACGCACAGCGCAGCTTGAAGCCCGTCTGGTCACGCACGAGTCGGCCATATTGCAGTTGCAGCAGGCGGTGGCAAGACTGGAGCATGCTGGTGCCAAACACATTGGATAAGGTATCCGAATGGGGTTACGCAACGGCTGAGTCCTGCAAGAGCTCAGACCATCGGGGGTGTTCGCAGACGCATGCTGTAATCAGCTTCGTCTCCGAGTACGTATGTAGCACGAAAGTGTTGTCCATTGGGAGGTCGAGAAAGAACATCACGCTTAACGCCACGCTGCACTGTGAGAATGCTGCATGAAGTTGTGTTGTTTTGCTACATCCAAGCTCCAACCTCCGACAAAGAGCCAGGAACCGGCAATTCATAGGCTGAAAGGGGCCGATGTGCTGCAGATCGCAGTCTCGTCTGGGTACCCGGGAAATTCCTCGGCGCCAAGTCCCTCAATACCAAGCACCTCGACCTCGTGTTACTCGAGCCTAATGTCGCCGACTGCCAAGCAAATCCTCCCGGACAGAAGAGGAGAAGCTGTTGGAGGGCGTGCAGAACGTCGCTGATTATCCCCCGACAATGTACAGGTACAGGTACAATCTGGTACATTGCTGCCGCGCTTTGGGATGCCGTTTGTCCCTTCCAACGTCAAATTGGGAATGAAGACTCGCGCTTTTAATTTCTCTCCAAGTGAGTGTGTGTACGATACGTGATGCATGAGGAAAACCGCCGCCGAATGCTACAAATTGCTGCATACCTATGCAGGGAAACAGGAGGTAACTTCGTGTACAAGGTAATTTGGTTTTGGGTCCTTTTCTGTGAGTGTTGCCGCCTTAACGAGACAGTGAGGACATCACTAGCCGTCGCTTATCTACAAACGCAGCTGTCTTCCAATATCGAGGGCTCGAAGATCTGATCCATGTAACTCTCTTGATGATGCCAATACTGATTCTTAGTCTGCTTGCAGCGAACACTGACGGATCGCTTGTCTACTGCTCCAGCACCTCGGAATATTCCCGAAAGGCAGAGAAACATCCCGGAGGATGTCTTCTGTTCTCGAAGAGAAGGAAAATACCAAAGAGCCCCACATTGGCTGGAAACCCTCATTATTCCCATATGGCGTTCGGAAAAATGATGTTGAGGAATCAGCCTACATAAAGCTCAGAACTGGATTGAGAACAGCAATTCAGAACGGCCAAGAGGCTGTCAAGTTATTTGTTCCAGACGTCGAGAAGTTCCTGCGAGGCGAGGGCGATGATTCGCACGTGGACGACTGCATTCGCTGGATACTGCTCTTGAAAGCTGTAGAGGCTACAGATCTTGACCTGGAAAATGCCGACACAGCAGTTGATGAAATGCCGACCGATGATGTGACTATTGAGTCCGAAAAAGACGCAGCTGTAATGCTCAGTCGAATCATCATATCGGTGGCGCCGCATTTGGCCTTCGCCCACCTCCAGAGATCGGTCAGACTATCGTGCAGTTTTGAACAAAGACATGAGGAATTCAGGCGAGGCTTTCCATTAAGTAATCCCTTTCTGACGGCAGCGGCCCAAGGCAACGGAAAGATGCTTCAGCGAATGATCAAAGCACAAGACACGCAAATGACAGATCAGTCTGGTTTATCGCAACGCGAGCACTTCTTGGAGATTCTTCGGGAAAAGGATCCAAGTCGTTTTACTTTCCCCACAACAGCCCTGTCGCTCGCCGCAACAGCCGTCAAGGGAGATTTGAAGGCGCTGCGGGTGCTTCTGGACTTCGACGTTGGCATCGCAATACCGTCGGATGGAACTTTTAAATTTGCATTGAAACAAGGCCACATCAATATTCTCAAAGTCTTTCTCGACAGAAAACCACTCAGGAAGACCTTCATTACGGCTAAGAATATCATGACAGCAATGAAGAGTCTCGAAAGAAGTAATTTTAGGGACGAAGAGCTCGAAGGCATGGGGGAAATTTTGAACATCTTGGTTCGCTATGGTACAGCTGACGCGTTCAACGATGAGATTGTGGAGAAGATGATTGAACTCCGCTTGAAGGACATGTGGGTGCAGAAGAGGACAGAAATCAAGTCAGATCACTCGGGACTGCTGCATCTCGCAGTGAGACATCAGAATCTTGAATTCGTGGAGATGTTCCTCAATGACTATCCCGAGTCGGTTGAGCTCCAACGAAGCGGCGGATACCCGCTATGGCATCACAGGGAAGCCAAGTCCAGATCACAGGGTCTGGATGCAGACGAATCTTGGAGAAGGGACCGCATACGCAATGCCCTTGTTCATTCAACAGTCAAGAGAGTAAAGAAGATGCAAACGCTTTCTAATATTTTCCATGAGTCTGGCGGTGAGTGAATCTGGGTGCATCTTCTCCCCTTTGTCCCTCAATCGAGATTCTCATGGCTGACTTCCTCTGGTAGAGTTTGGTTAGTAACCGAACGGCGCTCCAATGTACTGGAGATTTCTCAGGGTATTAATTTGCAATCCAGGAACTGAGCTGTGCTTTGATCTTTCACGATTCAATTCGAAGGCGTACCGATTTTCCGACTTCGTTCGCTCTCTCATCAACCATACCGAGAATGAAAAGGTCCTGTCGTTTGAGAAGACTTTAAAATACGTCGAGCTCCCTGCCTTGGACCTGAGAGCAGACGACAGGGAGATATTTGGTGATAGCGTCCACAGCAGACACACCGAGGCCTTTGATGTTCTGAAATGGCTGGGAAAGCGAAAGGGAGTCGATGAGATCATCGAGCTAATCGTTGCGGATAGATTAGTGAATCCGCACAATGAGACTGAGATTGCCAAATATGTCAGGGAGTTCAAGATCGAGAGTCTCGACTGGAAGTTCCTGGATATGTCCCTTTCCATCTTCGAGGACCAAGACACCAGGAACAGGATAAAGGAGCTCCATCTTTACTCGAGTGGCAAGCTTGCACCAATCAGCCACTGGTTAAGCAATGAGGGGATCGCTTCACTTCCCAACGTGAGTTTTCGCGAAAGAAAAAAAAAACTGGTCATCACCCAATTCGAGAAAAGGATTTGCTCACGAGCCTCTCGAAACAGTTGGAAAATGTCGAAATTCACGTCATACAGGTGGGCATCACACGCGACATTGGGATTGAAGGAATTATCTAATCGGAGATACAGGAACTTATGACCAAGAAAGACTGCAAGAAGACGGTAGACTTCATTCGCTCAAAACTTTCAGAGTTCAAAAGGGCAAGCCAGCGTAGAGGCCTCAAAATGAGCGTGACAACCCGGCTGTGGAATCCTACTCATGAGAGGCTGGCGGACTTGGAAGAAATGTATGAATCGCATCGCCAAAATTGCTGAGAACTGGAGTGCTGATGACTGCGTTGCAGTGCCGAAAAGGCTGTTCCGAAGCTTTCAAGATTCATCAAGAGCTATCATGCTTTCGTGCAGCTGCGAAGCGCGAAGAAGCGGCCGAGCAAGGTGGCAATAATTGACAATGGCATTCTTAGCTTTTCGCCAAGCGCCGTACGTCACTGGGAAACCACAAACGCCCGCCATAACGCCCGCCATAACGCCCGCCATAAGCGAAATGGTGTTGGTACGAGCAGCGGGTCTGGGTCGCCGACAGACTCGTCCGAGACCGAGGACGAACCGGTTGACTGGGATCATAGCCAGCATCAGACTTTGTGGTCCCGCATTAAGGGGGGACAATCTTTCGTGGACGACGATTTCCGAGGCAGCCCTTGGCTATTCGCGTCTGATCCTCACGGGACCCAGATGGCAAATTTGATCTGCGCCATCGACCCCCATTGCGATCTATATGTGGCCAAGGTCACGGATACCAGGTCTGGGATCAATCCAACAAGGGTTGCCAAGGTAACCATCTCTCTCAAAATCATGCAAGATTGTGAGTCACACCAGTGGATGGAGCTGACGATTTTTAAAGGCCGTCCGATGGGCCACAAGTGTGGGAGTAGATATAATCTCCATGAGCTTCGCTATGTTGGACTCGACGCGAGCGCTCGAAGATGCCCTTGACGAGGCGCGGATGAAGGGCATCGTCATGTTCTGCAGCACACACGACGAAGGTGTCAACGTGCCGAGGGCCTGGCCCGCGAGCTCCCAATCCACCCTCACGGTAACGGCCTGCGACGAGATCACTGGGCTACCTCTCATCCCTAACAACGACTTCCAGTACGGGATACCGGCGTCCGAGGTCGCGGCAGGTGTCGTTCCGTTTTTAGAGTCTCACGATCACATTTCAGGGAGCTCGGTTGCCACGGCAATTGCGGCGGGCCTAGGCTCGTTGGTCCTAGCGTGTCACAGGCTTGCTCATTGCGAAGAGACAAGCCACAGCAAGCGCGAAGTGGTGACACATCACCTAAACAAGATGGAAAGCTCTCAACAAAAAAGGTTCCTTTTACTTTCTAACTTTGCTGGCATTGACGCTAAGATAAAGGACGGCCTAGATGTTAGCGCTGAGCAGATTATTAACGAGGTTTTTATGGGAGCTGAAATAAGGTAGTAATAAAAACACACACTTAGCTTAAATAAATTATAGTGTGACGGTGCAGCCTAATGGGCTATAGTGAGTGGCATTAGCCCAATCCATGACATCTAGGCCGCTTTTCGCGTATTATGTTGTTATACGCTGTAGAGGTAGACTCTCATAAATCTAATAATAATGTTGGCGAAGCGCTGTAGCGTAAGTGTATGCCCTACGTATACAGATTATTACCATATCCATGGCAAGCCTAATTGTCAGCCAGGGCATCACGGCACTTATTAGAGTGTGATCATAAGCTGTCATGGATCAGGCTCAGGCCCACAACCTTAGTCCTAGCGATGTCGCGCAGCGGTGTAGTGCAGGGCGTGCGTGCCTGCCCTCACTATAGCACGTTGGGCTACACCATCACATTAGCGCCGCCAGCAAGTAAAAAGAACAGCGATGCTGCAACACCACACTACGCACCATCGCCTCGGTCATGATGTGCTCACATGGCTGCGGCGGAGATGCGACTGCCTTGAGAGAGGACAAAGTGTTTCGAAGTGCTAAGAGTCGTGACTAGAGCCTCTTTTCCGGAGAAAAGGCTGTTCATCCAGCAAACATTTGCCCAGAGGCCTCGTGGTCCAGCCACTTGACGGCCAGAGGACAAGTTGGGCCTAGTTCCCGCTATGCATTCTAAGGTCTGCTGCCGCGCGTCTGGTAAATCCCCTCGGAGGCATTTCAGGCGCGCGGATGCTGTCGTCTACCGGCCGAGTCACGCGCACGCGGTTGCAGGCCATGCAGCCAGTCTGGAAGACATGCAGGTGGCTCGCGGAGCAGCAGGGTCGTACGGCTGTTCTCTACGGGTCTCTGCGCAACTACCCTTCAGCATCATCTTTTCCTTCACCTCTGCGAACATGCGGCAAGATTTATTCTGGCCCAATGCCGCACTCGGTGGCACGTGGCTGAATCACATTGATCATTCGTCTCGAAGCAGGTCAGGTGATCCGGGCGCCTGCCGCTGGCAGCAGCTGACATGACACGCTTCGCCCAAAGCGGCCGCACGGAGCCCTGGTCTGCTTGCAGCCACCAATTCTCTCTCTCTCTTTGGTGGCCCCAAAGGCAATCTTTTTTTCCCCCATGGTTGAGCTCTTGGCCGTTTCGAAGCTAAGCCATGGCGACCTCCGTGCGAGACGACATTTCCCTCTCGACTTTCCGTCCACGAATCCTTTCATGACTTCGCTGGCTCGACGTCCTTTCCTGCTTTCCCCCTGTCGATAGGTGCTCGCCGCATCCATGTCAATGTCACCGGCTGCAACTCCCTCCGATGACGGCACGCTGCATTACGATTCTGCCGCCTTCGCCCGAGAAATACTGAGACGAAACGATGATGTAGCAGCTCGGTCGCTGCAGCCCCCTTGGGCGAACCGATTCGCGTCTTCGCCAGGCTTCTCGGAGCGCGGACGACTCTCGAGAATATGTCACCGGGCGGCCGGCTTAATATGTTTGAGAGCATTGGACCTTGCAGAATGGGCAGATTCGGTTCAGGGACGAGGCGTCTTCAAGTGCGCACTCGCGTACACCATTGCCAGCTTGGCCACTTTCGTAGGACCGCTGTCAGACTTTCTGGGGAGACCAGACGGAAAGCATGTCGTGGCCACGATTACGGTCTACTTTCATGCTGCACGATCTGCCGGTTCCATGATCGAGGCCGTCATGATTGCCGTCATGGTCATCGCTTATGCCGAAGCTGTGTCTATCCTTTCCATGACCGTCTCGGTTCTGGTAGGCTCGAAGCTGGGTCTGGTGAAGCTCGCCCATGCCTTGGTCGTCATCGTCTTCATCGGAGGAGGCTTTGGGTTCATGGGATGGGTCAAGTCCAAGATGAACAACCCACTTGTGAACGTGGGTAGCACACTGGCGTCCATTGCAATCATCGCCGTGGTCACCAAAGAAGGCGCCGTCGTCTCTGGCGTCTTCTCCAATCAAAAGATTGCTCAAGTCCTTAAGATGCTCATCATGGGCATAACGAGTGCTGCCGCCGTCAATCTCCTGGTCTGGCCGGTCTCGGCTCGGACGCAACTACGAGGCTCTATGCTCCGAGCATCAACGGCCCTCGGCCAGATCTTGACTGCTGTTAGCGTAAGCTTCCTTCGGGGAGATACCCGGCACGAGGGGCCCAGCGACATTTCCAGAGCCTCCTCATCCTACAAACAAACGCACCCCGTCCTTCTTAGGAATCTCAGGGAGGCCAAATTCGAGCACTATTTTCTCGGACGCGAAAGGATATATGCCGTCGAACGATCCATTGTCAAGGCGACGGAGACCTTGGCTCAATCCATCGGCGGTCTCAGGAGCGCGGCCAAGACGCAGCAAACGCTTCTCATCAGCAGCGCGGCCGATCCTTCCTGCGGGACGTCAGACCTCTTCGCAGCCTTTACTGACATGATGCGCCCATCGATGCAGGAGCTGACAGAAATTTTGTCGCAGGTTCTTCGTGAACCCGTGTTTGGCGGTCCGCCGGACTACGAGGCGTGCACCAGCAATGCATTTCGTCAGATTCTAACCACCAAACTCGACATCTTTACCAGCTGTCGCGTCGGTGCCCTGCAACACATCTACGACTTGGCAGCTCGAAGGGCAGCTCTCGATGAGCCGAGCAGCATCGCGTTGGAAGAGATGGCAGCCGCTTGTGGGCATTTCAGTTTCAGTCTGCAGTCGTTTGGTGAGGAGATGAAGAAGTACCTCGATTTACTGGAGGACCTCAAGTACGTTGCGGAAAACTCCAAAAGGAGCTGGCAGTGGATGCTTTGGTGGAGAGGCAGCTCTCCACAAGTCTATAGCACGTCCGCCCTACCTTTTGAGGCTTCCGAGACCGAGGCTCTGATCAAGCCAATCAAGAAATCGTCAACAGCAAAAGGCATGCCAAAGTTGATGACGGAACGCAGGGACACTTTCAGCTGGCGAGCTGCCCCGGACCAGGGACGAAGAATGGCAAGGCTATCGCAGTTGCTGCTCAGGCTCCTGAGACGGATGGGTCAAGACGACGGTGAGGAATGGCTCAGGATGCCGACTTGGATACTCTGATCGTTTTTGTTCTAACATGACGGCAGTTCTGTTCGGCATCAAGGTCGGAATAGGGGCTGCTCTGTGGGGGATGTTCGCCTTTGTCGACGAGACGCGACCATTGTATCATCACTTTCGAGGCGAGTGGGGGCTGCTCTCCTTCATGATTGTCTGTTCCATGACGGTCGGGGCGTCCAACACAACGGGCTGGTCGAGGTTTGTGGGCACTTTTCTCGGCGCCGCCTTTTCCGTCATCAACTGGAACCTCAGCCAGGGAAACGCCGTCCCTCTGGTGGTTCTGGGAGGGCTGGTTAGTTTTTTCAACTTTTACCTCATCGTTGATCGGGGCCAGGCGCCGCTCGGCAGAATGACGCTGCTGGCCTACAACGTGTCTACGTTGTACGCGTACAGTCTCAGCCAAAAGGTAGACGACGATGACGATGACGAAGGTGGCATTCACCCGCTCATTATGGAAATCGTGAAGCACAGGGTCATTTCCGTGACGGCAGGTATTCTTTGGGGCCTGATCGTGTGCCGGGTCATTTGGCCCATCTCGGCCCGGCGCAAGTTCAAGGAAGGCATCTCGGTTCTGTTCCTCCAGATGGGGTTGATTTGGAGGAGGGGGCCTCTGGCGATGCTGTTGCGGAGCGAGTGCTCCCAGAGCTATCTCAGGACGGGCGAACAGGCGGCGTTGCAGCGGTACGCCGACCGTCTCGAGAGTCTCCGGAACTCGGCAGCGTCCGAGTTTGAACTGCGAGGGCCGTTTGCGTTTGAAACAAACGGCCGACTCATGCAAAGCGCCAACAGGATACTCGACAGTTTCTACGCCATGAGCCTGGTGACGCAGCCGAGGCACAGCTTGACGAGGGGCGAGAGGGCACTGCTGGAATTCACGTCTGAGGAGCGAGCGATGCTCTGCGACCGCATCTGCCACGTTTTCCAGGTCCTGGCAAGCTCCATCATGCTGGAGTATCCGCTGACGGACGCGATACCGAGCGTCGACTCGCTCCGAGACGGGCTCCTCAGCAAGGTTTTTCAGTTCCAGGCCGAGCATGCGGCAGCCTCTGAGGGCGGCGGCCGCGGCGGCGGCGGCTCAAGCAGGCCGACGCAAGGTTTGGAGCTGGCGGGCGCCACGGTCACGGAGCGGGACTATGCGTTGATGTACGCCTACGTTTTGCTGACGGGGCAGGTGGCGGACGAGCTAGGCATTGCGGCGGCCGAGATTGAAGGGTTGTATGGAGTTTTGCGTGGAGACCTGGCACTTTTGGAGTAGCTGCGCCTGCGAGCTGCGTGGCTGTGATTGCCAAGTCTAGGTTCATGCATGAACAATGAGAAACGACGAGCGCTTTCATCCCGTCTCTTTGGTTGGTAAAGCATTGAATTGAGGAGTGACTTAAGTTGTTGTTGCGCACACATGATGAATGTCGGCGGCCCACACACATTGGACAGCAATGAAGTCATTTCGTCTTTCAAATCCCACCATGGACGGCTGTAGCGCCGATGGGATGCGTCTCAGCATGTGTGACAGTGTTCGAGCTTGAGAAGCAAAAGATCCAGTTGCATTTGAACGCAGCCTGATGTTGAAGACGAGACGCGTTGTGCAGATGCGTGGGGGTCCGCACCGCAGTTGATACCATCATCAGTACGGAGTAATTGATGGTGGTATTAGAAGGTAGGTACAGTATGTAATCGTCACGCTTCCATTCTGGTCAAGACATGCGCCACATTTCAACAGTGAATCATGGATCAATGGATCAATGGATCAATTGACCGTGGGAGCAACGCAAGTGGATGTGCATGTGGGCTTGATGCAAGAAAGAGGTGCATTGCATGTGCATCTGTCAGTCTTGCTTGGTGCAGCGGGAGGCAGGTTGAAGTGGGCGGCGATCGCGGGATGGCTATGTTTAATTCTTTCTTTTTTTTTTAAATAGAAGTATATCAAGGAATATACTTATCTTGATTCCATTTTATCTTGTTGTCCTGTTTTTCTCTTAAGAAGAGGCTGATAAAGTAATATTTTATATTTCTATTCATTTTTTTTTTATTTTTTTTTTTAAAAAAAGTGCAAAAAGAAAGAACCCGGATAGAATGACGTCCTACACACACACACACACCAACCATCGCCACCAGCGCCATCGACGCACGCCACTTCCGGGTCCCGAAAATTGGCGGCCAGCAAAGGAAAGCCCTTTTTCCTTTTTTTTTTAGAACCGGTGCTTCCGGCGGGCATTTTTGCCGAGACCAGTTAGTTCTGGCTTTTTGTGCTGCTTGTCGGGCCGAGAGGCTGGTGTGAATTTTTGAACGTGAACAACATCCACTAGTGTATTGGTCCAGTAGTCGGTCCATTTAGATAGGTACCTAGGTAGAGTAGGTAGTTGGTGGGCAGGGACATTGCGCCTAGCGATGGCGTGCTCTGGCGACAGTGTGATGGACTTTTTTTCTGTGAGAGCGCAGCTTGCTCTGGATTTTAGCTTGCGTTTTGTGAGAATGGGATGCATGCTCTTTGTGATGCTTGACTCTTGTAACGAGTGATGCTGGCTTCTTGCAACGAGTGATGCTGGCTTTCTTGTAAGAGTAGGTTGCTTGCTGTACGCCATTTGCTGTGCCAAAAAAGCCGTTGCTTGACGAGAATGCTGGGAATAGGTGTCGTGGGGGTGGCCCAGGTGGAATGACATTGAGCCGGTGGTCAAATTGACACGAGAACATATAGATTTCAAGAACACATAGAGAAAATCTTTGTAGGAAAAAAACACGTTTATCTGTATGTTTTTATTTTATTTTTTTCATTTCATACGGTAAAGAGCATAGGAACTTGAGGTAGACATTATTGTACTTCTCCAAGCATCTCCGCCAAAGCAAATAGTGCCAAACAGTACGCAGCAACAGACGGTACCGCGTACCACACGGAATTGAAAAGAACACCCGTCAACGGCGCAGCGACGTGGGTTGTTCTTTATAATTCCGTACGATACCCATTACCGCCCCATCGTCACTCGCTGTTTGACACTGTAAACTTTGGCAGATGATGCACGTCTAATTTCGC
The DNA here is from genome assembly GCA_000731825.1 of Hypocrella siamensis. Classification (NCBI taxonomy): domain Eukaryota; kingdom Fungi; phylum Ascomycota; class Sordariomycetes; order Hypocreales; family Clavicipitaceae; genus Hypocrella; species Hypocrella siamensis. Next base: position 17,956 of record JMQE01001144.1, read on the forward strand.
TGAAGAACGGGCGCTTTCGCTTCCCCATCTCCGGCGTCAGAGATGAGTATGCTGGCTGGGAAAAGAATGCTATGACAACTAAATACACTCGATTGGCCACACAGAAACAGTGTGGTGCTGGTTTGCATACCAGCCATGACGTCCAACAGGCCCAAAGATTCGTTACTTGAAAGAATGGAACGGCTGATTCCCCATTGATGCTCTCGCTCATTTGGCATCGGCCGACGTCTTTTCACTGCCGCCGTCGCGCGACCCCGACACGGCGCTCTCCGTGTCGTCGTCAAAGTCGGCCTCGAGTCCGAGCGCGCTTACGGGGAACACGACGCTCAGCCCCCAAAACAGAACAAAGGCGATGGCTAGGCCAATGAGAAAAGTCAGGTTGTAGAGGCGTGTCCAGCCAATCCACGACGGGTCCGGGTAGGAATTGACCGAGGCCACCAAGCCCGCTGGAAAGAAATAGTGGTCAGTTTGCTTCTGGAAAAAAGAACAGGAGGGGGAGGAAGGGGTATTTACGAAGCATGGGCCAAGCTCCCATGACAAACGCAATGGGCGCTCGCCAGTTGATGCCAAGCGAGAACCAGTAGATGGACGTAGCGTCGCCGCGGTAGAGGTCGTTGAGTTTGAGTTTTCGGTGTCGGATGATGTGATAATCGGCTAGCATGATGCCTCTGCAGCCAATCAGTACCATTGTTTTTTTTTGGTTGGAAGTATTTAAAAAAAAAAAAAGAGAGAGAGAGTGAGTGAGTGAGAGAGAGAGAGAATAGGAAGGAAATAAAGAATGATGATAGAGAAACGTACGTCAGAGGCGCGAGAAAGACGCTGAAGCCGCTCAAAACTTGGAGAAACTTGGACGCCGTGGCCAGGAGTTGCCAAGGCCTGTCGCGTGTGAGTCAAATCGTGAACAGTCATGGGCTCTGGACCCAGAAGAAGGCTGGCTTGAACTCACTGCGTGGCAATGCCAATGATGGCCATGATGGCAGCTCCTCGTCTGATGTTGATGTATTTCGGCCAGAGACCAGCCATGTCCATACCACAGGACATGGCGTTGAGCACGAGCGATATCTGGAAAAAGAAGAAAAAAACACAAAATTAGTCCAAGGGGTTACCTTTTTTGCGCGCGTCTTTTTTCTTTCCTCGTCAAACTCACCGAAAGCTGTGATAGGACCAGTCCTAGCGCCGCGAAGAAGACGCCGGCCCGAGCACCGGGACTCGAGTCGTAGTAGTCCTGCATGGCGGCGAGCAGGTAGATGGGATTCCAGATAACGTCTCCGCCGAGAATGTCTCTGGTCGCGCTGGTCACGACGATGCCGATGACGGCCGTGACGGTGATGGTCAGGGGCGACGCGACCATCTGCGACGGCACCGGCGCCATCTTCCTGCTCGCATACCGCGTCCAGTCCGACTGGCCGAGAGTTCCGCCGCCCCAGGCACCCATAATGGCCGTCAGGCTGAACATGAAGGCAAAGCCGAGATTGGGGGCCGTGCCGGGTTCATGGAACAGGGCACCGGGCCCGTGGGCTACCGTTACGCTCCTAGACGTAGCATATGCGCATTAGCCAAAGATGATTTCCGAGGTGCACTTTAAAAATCCCAAACCACTTCAAATCCCAAGTGCACATAACGTGGTTTGTTTATTTATTTTTTTGCCTCACCAGATGAGCAGTCCAAAGATGGAACCGCAAAAGAAGACAAAGCAGATGGCAAACGGGACCTGCAAACGTTCTGGACGAATCAGGATGGCCGGAACAAATGCGCACATCCATATCACCAGACCAATGAAGTCTTTCGTCTCGAGGTGCGAGCTGGCGGCGAAGGAATTGTGCAGGTGGGCGAGTCCTGCTCATTTTCAATCCGAGACAGTCAGCAGCCCGAAGACGAGAGCTTAAGTCGGATTCGACCGATTGCTCGTACCTGGGATGATGGCACCTATGCAGACTCGCGTTGCCTGACCGCCCCAATAGGCCTGAATGCCAAACCAGATGCACGAGACAAAGACACGAATGATGACGGGGACTTGAGGTTCGGTCAGCGCAAAATTGCAAACGCGGCTGGCGGCAAGGGAAAAGGGGGAGGGAATGACAAACAGTACGCGCCGCGCATTCCCCATGAGAATCTGCTGGCCACGGTGAAGCCAATATGGTGTTTGGCCCCCATCCATCCGCAAGCCACGGCCAGCGCACCCGTGATGATGCCGCCGACGACCTTAGTCAGGCGAAGACGACGATTCAGCAAATGAAGACGAACGACAGAAGATTTTTTTCTTTTTTTTTTTCAGATTACTTACCACGGCTGCGATGGCTTGTTGCGGACTCAGGCCAAAGGCTAACAGGGTGCTCCCGACCGTCCAAGCCGAAATGTTGGACCCGGAAACGGTCCAGTACGCTGGGCAAGATTCAAGTCAGAAAGCGACATGGCAACATATGATAACTTTTTTTTCGTACCCATATACGACACATAGCCGTACGTTCGTCGCTCCGGCGGGATAGGAATCAAATCTCTGTTGCACCAGGTCGTGTTCTCATAATTGGAGTCGGGGTCCTTGGGACTTTACGACCCCAAAACAGTGACATGTCAGCGAAGAAGACAAAGCCGGCACACGTGCCTGCAAGGTAGATGCATGATGAAAAAGACTGCGCAAAATGTACAAGGAAAGGGGAAAAAAAAAGTGAGGCCGGTGAATGTAATGTAACGCTGGCAAGGGGCTCGGGCGCGGGACCAAAAAAAGGTTTTCCCGTCTCTCACCATTGCAACCGTTTCTTCAGCGATTCTCTTTCCGGACCCATATTGACAGCATGTTGAAGATGCGATGACGATTCCTCCGGAAAGGGGGGGGGTTTCAATTGGGGGCGGTGTCTTTGTCTTTTCTTTTTCTCCAATGCAGCAGCCGCGAGAATGGTTCACAAAATCTAAGGTCGTTGGTGCCTGGTACAAAATATGTCACAGCGACAAGAAAAACAAGAGGACAAAGTTGAAAACTGTCGTGGGACAGGAAAAAGTTATGGGAAGCACCTAAACTTTTTGGGGCTCTGGGAAGACCTTGCGGTGCGGGAGGTCATAGCAAGCTTGGCCCCCTGTGGGTTCCAGACTTTGGTACGGGAGCAGAGCCGAGAGAATTGATCTGATTCGAAAGGAAAGGGAAGGGGAAAAAAAAAAGGAAAAGGCTGACGTGAGCTGGGAGCGCGGCAAAGCCTAGCAATCGACTTGGCATCAGCTATTGGCCACACACACAAGATGGCACACGCAGCTTCGTCGGATGGCTTGGGTGGCTAGTCCCACGAATGATAGCTGATACCATTCCTGCGTACGGGGCTCTTATCGCCTGACGCTCATTTCGGCACCCGCGCTGTCACCAGGCAGAGGTGAGCCACGGTTGGGTGGGTGTCTGTCTGCTCCTCCTTCCCCCCACAACTGGCGGATGTTTCAAAACGAATGCGCACAGGTACTGGCTGAGATTCCAAACGTACATGTACTGGGGGCGGGGGGGGAGAAACCTGGGAAGAGGGCTCGCTTGAACGAGTGCGCTTCACCCCCACTCCCAGAGCTTTGGTCGAAATTCTTCTGCGCGATTCGTCCAAGGACCTTCTTTCCAACGGACCGGAATTGGCGCCCTCTTGGCATAAGCCCAGGCGAATATGGGCTGGTGAGATGCAAGCCAGGACTAGGCCCATCGGAAACTTCGGGGGCTTCCAGAAGCGATTTTCTGCAGCCACTGAGTCAGCTTCTGCACGAGTTTTTTTTTTTTTCTTCTTCTTTTTCTTTGGCTTCTGGCCCCCCAACCCAGCACCAGCATCCTCATCCTCGTTGGCGCTTAGCTACTGGGGATCTGTGGATACCGAGCACAAGCACAAGGTAAGGCAGGTACTACTACCAGTCCTACCAGTACGTCTGTACATGGAGACTTGGGGCCAAAAAAAAACCGTGATTCCCGCCATGACGCTGGGCAGTCGGCCATCGAGGCTGACAAATCCCTCGAGCCGACTAATCCATCTGCCATGCAACGAGACGGACACGCGCGTCAATGGGCCCCTAGCGTCTAGAAGGTAGTGGCGTATATCCGTACCGTTGCATCCCACGCTCGCCTCCCATCTTGACAGCGACCTGAAAGAGCAGATTGGGGGGGATCGTCAGCCTTGTGGGGGTGGGAGGAAGGGGCCCCCCCCCATTCCAGCCAACCATATCAACTGTCTCTTTCTGTTTGGTTCCGAGCACAGGACGAAACGGTGAGCACGAACATGATTCAGGTATGGACTGGACAATGACGCAAGGCCACGCCTTTTGCTCGAGCTGCAAATCTCTTACAGTAAGTACATGGTCGGAAAATACCGAAGGCCAAGCTTGTTCCAGTCTCACAAACAAAACCATTCAGGTTGTGCTGTCCGTCATCGGAGCTCCTGCTGCACAGATTGCCGACGAGAAGAAAAAAGAAATGTGTCTGCCCCCCGGGAAATTTCGGAACAGGCACCCAGGTGTCACACATTTCGTCCCGAGGGCCAGACCAGAAACGCCTGAATGAGGCGATAGCCTGCTGCGAGACCTACTGCACCGTACTCATTTTCGAATGCTTGTTTGGAGGAGGGGGGGGAAAGAATCTCACCCGCCACAATATCGAGGCACCCCCGATTGAGACATGTGGCCTTCCTCGCCATTTCCACGTGGAATCTGCGTAACATTTGCGCTGGAGCCAATCCACACTGTCTGCAGCTGCCCGATTGCTACGTGGCGTGCTCCGGACACTGCTTGCCATCTCGAGATTTCTGCGTAAATGTCGCGGGAATGGGATTGTCAAGGTCGCTCGGAAGCAGCGGCATAGACTGGTGAGCGAATCTGTCCTACACCAGCACTACTTTGAGATAACCAAGCCGAAGCGGATACTCTGAGGGAGCTCATGTTTCTACCTGAACTCAGTCCACAGAGCTCCATCCACTTGGCATGGTTGAGGGAGTCTACACGAACACGAGCATCCCTCATCTAAGACTGAACTGTCTTTCTCATGAGCAAAATCCTTAATCAATACAAGAATTGTGGAGGCAGCAGTCAGGCATTGCCAAAATAAAAGTCATCTCACTTGGTCTTGTTTCCCGAGTCATGCAGAATCGCATCGAATGCATATGATTTCATTACTCCACGGTTTTGCCAAGGTGTTGGCCCCGCCAAGCCCGTCCTGAGATGCCTTGAGCTGAAATGATCTCTTGTAAACGAGACGGGGTCTAGACCGCCGCGAAAGCTTGGAGTTGCTGTGCTAGCGAATGATGTTTGGCGCGACTGATTCAAGTGGCAAGTCTTCCTAGATCAGGCTCACAAAACCAAGCAAGTCAAGGTTTCTTGCTGCGCAAATGTGAGAACTGTAGGCGTGTTTCTCGCAACAGGGATCATGACACGTAGGGACGTGATTTACTGCAGCATATCAAACCCTCGAAGTGTGCTGGAAGTGTGCGCGGAGCGTAGGGGAGAGTGCGCTTCCGTTGTCGAAGCCGAGCAGCCCGTTTCGCACGAGGCATGACAGCGAGACAAAGACAAGACCATCAACGTGCTGACGTCATAGAGTCTGTTGCACCAAACGAGAAACGCGGGAAACGTTGCCGAGACTCGAAATTCCCCCAAGAAACCTGAGCGCAGAAACTGCCAAAAGAAATTTCTCCCACGTTCATTTACTATTCTTGCTGGGCGACACTGTTTTGCTTGGGTGCATAGATCGCTTGGACTGGTAGTAAGTAATTGCACGTGTTGTACGTGAAGCTCTCCACAACGCGCTGAGCCGAATTGGCTCAGGGACTTGCAATGTTTAAGAAATAAAATAAAAACACAGTCATGAACTGGCAGAGGATGACAAGCTCCAGACCTTTTGGTCATCATTCTGCTTTCTCTTCAACGCGGAATCCTTAATCGCAGCCATTTGACGACCCAAACGGGTTGGGGGGGGGGGGGGGGGGGGGGGGGGGGGCATTGACATGCCCAGGCTCGCTCCAAACTGGCAGAGTGCCCCGAAATATAGACAGGGACTCTGAACCTTTTAGGCTCAATCATCATATCGCATGCGCCAGGAGTCCCCAAAACGGGCATCTACGCCCGGCTTTTCAATTGCGCGGCCAAGCCATGATAGGTGGGCTGGTCAGAAATGCCAAGGCGCGTTCGAACAGGGACAAGTCCTTTTGACGCTCTTGAGGAGAGAGAAGAAAGAGTGTTGGGTTGGGGGTTGACAGGGGTGCGAATCTGTCGCGCGGCAGAATTGGCCGGGCCGCGCTTCTCCCACCAGACTACCACCTACTAGCAGCTCTACTATCGATTGGGTCGAGGGGAAAGGCGTGGGGGAGAAAACATGACGCATTGGACATGTCTGTCGGCTCACTTCACCATCGGATCAGCCCTCTGGATCAATCACGCCGGTGCTGGTCTGAGTGAGCGCGTGCTTGGGAAATCTGGTCTTTGCTTCATGGCAGCAGCCAGTGCAACTGCAGATAGGGGAGCCTTGACGAATGATGCCCCTCTTTCGAGATGGGCGGACTTTGTGTGACGGCTTTTCTCGACGCGTGGCAACGGTAATGAATGAGCAGGGACAGCACAATGGACAGACAGTAATGGTTCAACAGAGGAGTAACTAAAAACGCAGGACCGATTCGTGTTGAGTTACTCTTGAAGATATGACGGGATGTTGAGCATGTGGTTCTTAGTGGATGCAGCTACCCTGGACCTGTCCTCTCCTAAAATGCAAATGTCTACCGTACGTACTAGGTAGTTAGTGACGTGGTATGTATTTTGCATCGATGACGAAATCATGCATGTAGCTCCGACTCCGATCCAAAAGGTTGTGCAATGTTCTGGAATACGCTACAGCTGACTCCATGTGAAGAGGAGAAATGAACCTTCACTCAAGGAGTGTCTACGACGAGCAAGACCAAAGAGGAAGGAGTACGTCGAGTCTTCCAAGTTCCTCGCTGAGCATCGCAGTTGACTACCAACCCCTTGCAACAACCAATTCCATTCATGAAGACGCAAGCGCTTGATTGACACGGCGTATCACGTAAGATGCTAAAGGCACAATGAGGGAAGCATGAGAAGCGATTGATCATTACCCTGCATTTGATGAACTACGTCTACAGTGAGCATCGCTACGGGGAGGATTTCGCCTTACCTACCCAGGTCTGCAGCACCGTATTCCTCACCCCGGATGCGATGCCACATGGGATGGAAATTTAATCCTTCAAGAAGCAGAGCAACAGATGCTTTTGGGTCCAGGAGATTCTTTCTCGGACGAAGAGCAACTTACAAAATAATTGGACACGGATTCAGCGATTCTAGGGCGACAATTGTTTTGCTTTGACTGATATACATGACAACGGATCAAACATGACATGACCTACAGGTTTCGGATCTAAAGATGATTAAGTCTGGAAGGAGAGGAAAAAAAAAGGAAAAAGGAAAAAGGAGAAGAAAAAGAAAGTGAGACGAGGGAAAGATGAGAAAGAAAGATACAAAGTGACGAGAAAAGATACTGACAGTCTAGTGAAAAACTCGGCCGAGAAATTCCGCAATATTCCTGGAACTTGGACCCTTCCTCATCATATTGAAGTGGTTTGCATTCTTGAGACGCTCGATGCTAATGTTGGCTTTGCCCACAACAATGTCCCAGCCGTTTGGACCAAAGTCGGTCCGGTTCTCAATCAGCCAGCGCATCTCTCTAGGGTCGCTGTCGAGGTATTCGGGTCTCTCGTCCGAGGGGTTCTTGCACACGCCGTCCTCAGCCCAGAGGATGTGCGTTCGTGGTGGGCGTGGCTGGTTGCTGCTGCCGCTGCTGCTCGACCAGGGCTGGATCTTGTACCTGTCGAGCGCCTCGATGAAGTCGAGGAAGTGACTGAGCAGCCAGTCGGGCGCCTTGGGGGACGAGCCGGAGCCGTTGTCCTCGCCAAAGACGCCGCGGCTGTCGAAGAAGTCAAACAGCCGCTTCGGCAGCTTCTCCAGGCCGATGGGGTTGGGCGCGTCCAGCATCACCAGCCGGTCCACCTTGTGGTTGGCGCTGGTGAGCTGCACGGCGGCCTCGTACGCGCAGATGCCGCCGGCGGACCAGCCGCCGATGTTGTACGGCCCCTTGGGCTGGCGGCGCTGCATCTCCTGCACGTACAGCGTCGACAGGCCCTTGATGCCAAAGGTGACGAGCTTGTCCGACGACTTGAGCCACGGACAGAAGAGCCCGTAGACGCACACGTCCGGTCCGACGCGCTCGATGGCGGCGTACGACGTCGAGGATCCGGACCCGTCAGGGCACAGGAAGAGCGTGTACTTGGCCGTCTTGGGGCTGCCCTGGAGCAGGGTCGACGAGGCTCGGAAGTCCGACAGCCTCTCCGTGACCTGCTTGGACGTCGCTGTTGGGCGGGAGACCGACACGGGCTGGAACCTCTCCTGGAGAGACCGCACCGAGTCGTTGACCTGGAAGAAGTCTGCTTCCAGATCGACGCCGAGCTCCTCCCGCAGCCGACCCAGTATGGTCAGGGACAGGAGGGAGTCCAGTCCCAGGGTGGCCCAGCTCGAGCACCTCTTGATCTCGTCGCTCGAGACGCCAATCTCGTCGGCCAAGATGTCGTAAATCCTCTCGAGCTGCGTCACTCCTTCGCCGTCCGACGCGTCTTGCACGCTCGTTGACGCCTCGCTCGCGCTCGACTCGGACAACGACTTTGTGCTGTCAGTCGAGCTGCTGGGCGTCGACGACGTGTCGGGCGTGTCGGCCAGGTCGAGGAGAGACGTGAACTCCCCGAGGGTCGGACAGCTCAGCAGCACGGCCGAGTCAATGTCAATGCTCAGCTCCTCTCGCAGCCGCCCCGATACGTTGAGTGCTAGCAGAGAGTCGACGCCGTAGTCGGAGAAGCTGAAAGCGTCGTCCAGGGCGTCGAGAGGCACGCCAATCTCATCGGACAAGATCTTCAAGATGATGCGCAGCGAGTTGCTCACCGACACGCTCGGCACGGCTGCCTCGGTGAGCTGGGGCATCGAGGCGCGACCCTTGTGCTGCGGCGGCGGCGGCGGCGGTCTTGCTGAACGATGCTCATCCTGGCCAACGTGGCGATTTCCGACCGCCGCGGCATCATTTCTGCCGCCCGACTTTGAAGGTGGCAGGGCCATGTCTAGCGCACGCCGTGCGATACCGAGGAACTTTGTGTTTTGTCAGCGCTGATATCATTTGTGCGCCAGAGAAACACGCGGCGTCACGGGGAGGAATGGGAGAATGGAGAATGGGAAGAACAGCGACTTACCGTGATGCCTTGGTACACACCAATGATGCGCTGACCATCCAAGATGTACAGGTCGCCTCGGTACTTGGTCCCCTCAATGTTGCGCATCCGGATGTACGTCTTGTATACTACGTCCTTGCGGAACTCCTCCGCTAGCCTCAGCGAGACCCAGCCGTGATTGATGAAGACTTGCTGAGGGCCTGTGCTCTCGTGGCCATTCATCAGGAAGCCAGTCAGCTGGCCGCAGCTGTCGATCCATATCGGGTTGCAGAAGAAATCGCCCTTTTCGCAGCGGAAGCTGACCTTGGCCGTCGCCTCGAGCTCGGTGCTGTGGACGATGGCCTGCTGCAAGCCCTTGAACACGTCGCTGTAGTCGACGAGCGACGAGAAGAGCTTATAGATCATGCCCGTCGACAGCTGCGTGTCGAAGCCCTGGTCGGCTCGGCTGCGCAGCCAGTCAATGCTCCTCTGGACGAAGTGCTGGTGCCTCTCCCAGTCTTGCGTCCACTCGGTCGAGTCCTCGAGTCGCAGCTGGCAATTGGCGTGCTGCATCGTCTTGGCGCCGGCGGCGTTGACGCTGTAGATCGACATGGTGGCCACCAACGTCCTCACGTCATGCGACACCTCGGCCCTGAACAGCGTCGGTCCGCTGTCGTTGAGGATCAGAGGCTTGTCGACGGCCATGCCATGCACGTCGACGGCGTGGCTCGTCAGCTCGGCGTGGTACTTGTCCAGCAGTCGCTTGCCGAGCGTGAGACCAATGTCTGCGTACAGTGACTGCGAGCGTCGAACGGGGTCAGAAAGTGATATCCCAAGGTATCTCGGCCTGCAACGTGGTGAAAAAAATGGAACTTACCGATGTGCACAGGTTGGTGTTGTTGACAGAGTGACCCCGGGCAATCTCCCTCAGCTGCTCGCTGCCAAAGTCTGTCTCGGCGATGATGGTCACAATGTCCGAGTCGATGGTGTCCTTGACAATTCTCTGGACCGATGCCGTCACCTTTTCCTGAGGTGGCGCCTCTTCAACGGCGGCGGGCGTGCTCGATGACGGCGGATCGCCTTTGGTGAGAGTCCAGTCATGGACGTATTTGATCCAGTAATTCTTGTTCTCCCAACTGTACGACGGCAGCGGGACGACGGTCTGGCAGGCCTCAAAGTCCTTGTGGAACTCGTCCCAGTTGAGGTCGAGCCCGGAACAATACAGCTCGCTCATCGTCTCCGTCATCGTCTTGAACGCATCGTCGCCCCGCTTCAGCGTGGGCAGGGCGACCGTCTCTGCTCCCAAGGTAGACTTGAGGAAGCTGGAGCAGACCGGGTGCGGCCCGATCTCGATCCATATCGTCGGCGCATTCAGCAAGCCGGCGTGGGCAGCATCGTTGAGGGCGTCGGCGAACAAGACGGATTCCCTGCAGTGGCGCGCGATGTAGCGTGGCCCAAAGGTGTCAACGTCGCCGGGCGCAATCATCTTGGACAGAAGCGCAGAGGCGACGTGAATTTTGGGCGGATTGAAATGGCATCCGGCGGCCGCCTTCTCCAAATCCGGCAGGATGGCATCCACCTGGGACGAGTGGAAGGCGAAGGGGACATTGATGCGCGTCGTCTTGGTGCCGCGCGCAGCCAGACTCTCCGAGAGCTGCTCGATGTGGGATTTTCTGCCGCTGATAACCACCTCCTTCGGCCCGTTGACACAGGCAATCTCGTGCAGGCTGTCCACCAAGTGCGGCGTGACTTCTGGCAGGCTGGCGCGGATGGCCAGCATGGCGTGCGTGTCGGGCTCGCACTGCTCCTCGAGGAGCCTCGCCCTCGTTCCCACCAGGAAGATGGCGTCGCTGGCAGATAGAACGCCCGAGACGTACAAGGCGGCGAAGAGACCCAGGCTATGGCCGATGGCAAAGGTAGCCCTGACGCCCAGCGATCTCCAGAGGTTGGCCAGAGCCATCTGGAAACACATGGTGCCAAGCTGGACCACGAGAGGGCTCAGATCGTTCACCTCGGAGGTGCCGTCGATGAGGGGCAGGATGGACGGGAACCCGTGATTGCGCGCCACCTTGTTGTACGCCGTCATGTCTGCGCGGAAGCTGGCAATGCTCTCGAAGAACTGCCGGCCCATGGCCGTGTATTGGGCGCCCTGTCCGGTAAAGGCGAAGCCGATCGCGGGAGGATCTGCACGCACGCGCGTGAAGCTGTCGATCTGCGAGGCTTGACTCAATCGTCCGACAAGACCCTCGACCGACTGCGCGCAAAGGGCCAGACGGAAAGGGTGATGAATGCGACGGGCAGTGGTGGTGTACGCGAGCTTGGGCAAGAAGCCGTCGGCGTGAGACCCGGACTCAACGTAACTCTTCAGCCGCGAGATGTTCTCCCTGAGCGAGGACGGCGTCCTGGCTGACACGGCGACCATGTGTGTCGAGCGCACGTCGTGCTTCTGGTGGGCACCGAGGGCAGATGGCGAAAGCGGGGAGTCTTCGACGAGCAGGGCCGAGTTTCCGCCCGCGGCCGAGAAATTGTCGACGAAGACGCGACGGAGGCCTCGGGCTCCGGCTGGCCGCTTCCACTCCTGCGGACGCATGGCGATGTGAACGTTGCGCTGGTCGAGGTCTGTAGGGAACTTGTGGTTGATGGTGCCCTTGATGCCACAGTGCGGCGGAATCATGCTGTGCTTCATCATCAGGAGCACCTTGATGAGAGACACGACGCCCGAGGCCGACTCGGCGTGCCCGACGTTGGCCTTTGCCGACCCGAGATGGAGGCTTTCGTGGGGCAGCCTGTCCCGGCCCGGAGCAAACGTGTTCAGGACCGATGACATTTCCGTCGCGTCGCCGGCCTGGGTTCCCGTCCCGTGCATCTCGATGTAGCTGATCTCGTGGGGGTGCACACCTCCCTCATGCAGGAGCTTGGAGAAGATGTACTCCTGGGCCCCCGCGTGAGGTCTCGTGATGGACACCGACTCGGCTGAGTGGTTTGTGTGAGCGCCGATGATGACGCCAAGAACCGGGTCCTTGTCTGCCTGTGCGTCCTCGAGCCGCTTCAAGATGATGGTTCCCACGCCGTCAGCTCGGCAGTACCCGTCGGCAGCATCGTCAAATGTGTTGCAATTCCCTTGACAGCCGTGTGATCAGCAAAGAGGAGCCGTCAACAAGACGCTGGCCATGAACTTGGGGACAAAGGGTGCTCACCGGTCGGGGACAGAAAGTGTCCGCGGTCCAAGCCCGCAAAGTTGTCCGGGTTCGTCATGACGTTGGTGCCTCCCGCTATCGCGGTGTCGCAGTCATTCTTCCACAGCGCGTTGCAGGCCGAGTGGATGGCTGCGAGACTGGACGAACAGGCCGTGTCGATGCTGAGACTGGGCCCCGTGAATTTGAAGAAGTAGTTCAGCCTGCCTGGGGTGAATGCTCGATTGCCCCCTGTGGTTTTCAAGCTCTCTTGTCAGCGCTGCCGGGAGGGGGAAATTATCGCCGGCTCACGCCACTCTGCAAAGGGCGGGCACATACAAAGAAGCAGAGGGGGGAGAGGGAGAGAGGGAGGGGGGAAAATTTACCTGGAATGAAGTACGTATCGATGTTCTGCCCGCTGTTCACCTCTCGCCAGTCGTCGCTGGTCATGCCGTAGAAGACGCCGACCCTGTCTCTCTTCGTCGACGGCGTTCTGTCCGGGACCATGCCGGCCATCTCCATAGCCTCGTAGGCGGTTTGGAGCGCCAGACGCTGTCCCGGATCGGACTGGGCGGCCTCCTTGGGCGAGATGTTGAAGAACTTGGGGTCAAAGAGCCCAGGCTCTCGGATCCAGCACCCATTGATGGACTTGGTCGTGTTCTTGCGGCTCCCGGTTGGGTCGTGGTAGAGGTCGGCGTCGAACCTGTCCTCGGGCACCTTGCGGTGGACGTCCAGGCCCTGGTAGAGCAGGTCCCAGAAGGCTTCCAAGTCGGCCGCGTCGGGGAACCTCCCTGACATGCCGACGATGGCAATCTTAGAGTCTGACGGCCTGCCCGACGCCACAAAATCCTCTGAAGCCGCCCGAGAAGCAACCATTATGCTGTCGTCGACGACGCAGCTGTGCGGCCTGGCCAGATGGACCGAGTTGACGAAGCTCGCGGCGTGGCTGGTGGCAACCGGGAGCAGGCTGATGCGGCTCGCGGATCCGCCCGGCAGGTCGATGGACGAGATGGACTCTGCCGCCTTGGTGAAATCGAGAGGCAAGAGCAGGATGTCCCGCACGGCGCATTCCAGGATCTTGTCGTAGGTGGCCGCTTGGTACGGCGTCCCCGAGGAGCTGGAGATGACTGGGCAGACGGCGGACAGGGCCGAGACGGATCCCGCTGAAGCAGAGCGCATTACGTCCTGGACGTCGTCCTCGTTGTAAATGTGCGGGGCGTGGTACGGCGCGTATATGGCGACACCGACGGCCTTGGCTCCCGACGGCAGGGCGCTCGTCAGGAAGCGATCGATTATGGTTGGCGGACCGCTGAGGGTGAAGTTGTTGTGCGCCCTGGCGCTGATGTAGGGCATTGACTCCTCGGAGCAGACCTATATATGGGCATCGAGTCACTTCCGCGTCCTGCGTATCATTTTTGCCTTTGATCTGCCTCACGGCTGACTTTGGACGGCAACAGCTTACTCTTCTAGACTTGAACTCGGACAGCGCATGCTCTATCGTGCATGTGGTGAAGGCGCTGTACGGGACGACGTACGACCACGGCCTATGGGCCGTTGAGTCGTCATCGCTGGCGATGAGGGCCGCAGCCTGCGTCACCCGAAGACCGATCTGCAGCGCCACCCTGACGGCATCGATGGAGGCGGCCAGAAGCTCACGGGGGGAACGCGAGACGCTCACGGCGCTGGCGGCGAGGGATCCGATGCATAGCCCCAAGAGGTGCCTCGACTCATTTGCCAGGTAGAAGCTTCCCCCAACGTCACAGGCACTAACAAGACGCCAGTTAGATCAAGGCTTTGTTCTCATCAACAACAGTTTGTTTGTTTGTTTGTTTGTTTGTTTGTTTCTTTCTCTCTTTGCTTTTCTTACTTGAGAATGCAGCACAGCTGATACGTCGTTGATAAGACGCTGTCGATTGCCGGACAACTTGCTCCCTTTTGAACCTTGACCGTGAGTTCATGCAGAGAGCTGAAAGCAGGAAACTGCTGCCGACTGGCAAAAGAAAGCAGAGCAATTTCCGTTCTCAGCGTCAAATGGACCTGCTCGATAAAGGACTGCAGCGCGGGACGCTGCCGTTTCAGTAGCAGCTGCTGCAGAGCCGGGAGGAACGCGCCGCTCTGATCGCCGAAGAGCAGTATCTCGAGAGAGGACGACGTTGACGACGACGACGGCGAGACTTCACCATCAACGCCCGCCATGGTGAGTGATGCGGCGTGCGTGGAGGCGCCTCTGTCTCTTTCCCGCTGTGAAACAAGTGAAAGTAAAAGAACGAGGGCGTCTGTTGACCTCGTCGTCAGCCAGAGTGAAGTAACAAGGAAGAGCTTGTAGAGAGCCTTCTCGTAAGAAGGCATCTGCAGCGAGCCCTTTGTATGCTTCTTCCACACCAGCTGATGGTTCCTCTAATCACGCAACTTCTCACATCCTTCTTCCCTCCCCCCGGCTCTCTCTTCTTTACCATTCACAATCACACCCCTCGCCCTCTCCCCCCCAATGAGTCAAGGCTGCACTGCGTCTCTGAGAATCGCCATTGGCGGAATCCGACAAGTATTGCCCGATCGGATACCTCCCTGGTCGCCGATGGAGCCGGCCAGGGGGCGTGCGTGGCGAGGGCAAGGGGGGGGGGGACACGATATGCATCAGGATGCTACGGCAGCCAGACGGAATCCCGACGAGGGACAGTAGCCGCCCGCAGCCTGCCATTCGCAATCGGGTTTGTAATGTGCATAAATTTTTGGATTGACGTCGGGATAAGCCCGAGACAGTATAGCCTGAGAGACGCGCGGTGAGATGATGGTGCAATTTTATGGAGTGACTAGTAGGGAGTATTTGAATCGCATCTCAGCGTCATGGACTATTTTTTGTTCCCTCTTTTTTTTCTCGATGAATTGCGATAGTGTCTGTATTTTGACTGTGTTCAGTGGACAAGATGTCGTTGACTGCTAGTGGCCATTGCATTACGCCTTGAAGTGAGACAGCTTCGATCGGGCCTGTCCTCGGAGATAGCTCGCCTGAGGAGATGGAAAATTAAAGAGTCACACGCTGTTATCGACACTATGCTGACTGTGGTTGTTTGTTGGGCCCTTGACAGCTGCACATGTGAAGCGAGCTTTCGCTGGGATGAATCTGTGCTTGGGCCAGACAGTTGATGATGTTTCTCACATGACATAATGCTGCATTTTGACAAATTTGCATTTCTAGCGTGTTCTATACGCATTTGGTGATGGTGGTGGATTTTTTTAATTTTTTTTTTTGCTGTAAACTCAGAAACGCTTCAAAAAAAAAGTACGTGAATTAAAAGTCCTCGATAAAAATCTCGCAAAAAATAAAATAGAAAGTAGTTCAAGTCAGACGAAATGGCTCCAGCGTGTACATTACGAAGCCTCAATCTCATTCCTCTCCCAATCTCACACGCAGCAAACTCATGTGACTACCAGTCGGCTGGTGCATGTGAGCCAGTTTCAGACGAGGACTCGTGCGCGTCAAGAGACTAGCCCAATCATCTTTAGACCTCTCCTTTGCATTAAAGACCTGACCCATGGTCATGTCTCGCACGCGCAGCATGCGCTCCTTGAAGATGGGCATGTCGCCCGGATTAGGCAGGACCGTGTCCATGATGAGGAGGGTCGAGTCGGGCCCCATGGCGGCGGCAATGTGGCTCAGAATCTTGACGGCCTCGTTGTCGGGCCAGTCGTGGATGATCATGCGCAGTATGTACGTGTGCGCGTTGCGGACGGGCTGCTCCTGGAAGAAGTCGTGGCGGCGAAACGACACGCGCCCGGCTACATGTGGCGGCTCCGTCTTGAGGAAATCGATGCCCTTGTTGGTTTGGGGCTCGAGGTCTTGGACTTCGAGGCGGAGCTTGGGGAAGGACTTGGCGAGGGCGAAGCTTGCGTGTCCGGATGAGCCGCCGACCTGATGTGGACAAGGGTTCAGTATATGTGGTCAAACACTTGGCGGCTGGCGTTTTGTTTGAACACTTACATCTATGACAAGGGCGTGTTCGGGCAAGGCTGCCCAGTCGTAGCCATCGAGCATGTGCATCAGGTCCGTTCCCTTGGCATCCGTGACGCTTCGCATGTAGCCGGAGAACTGGTTGCTCAGGGTAGGAGACTGCGACAGGTGAGTGAAGAAGGGCAATTCGTGGTTGAAGGCGACATTGAAGGCCGTCTCGTTCTTCTGCACGCTGCCCGGCCACTTCTCAGTGGCCTTTGCCATGCTGGCCGCGGTGGGAATCGAGGCCTGGAACATAAAGGCGGCCCAGTCGGCCATGTTTGCGTTCTCGACAAAGATGGCCGACGCTGACGTGTGCGCGAGCTCGCGAGATTCCGTCTCGCGCAGGATGTGGTTCGTCATGGCCATTCGCGCCACCGACTTGAGCTGCGACTCGGGTACCTTGGCCTTGGCCGCCACGTCGGCGTAGGCCATGCTCTGGCCATCATGTAGGGGAACGATCTTTAACACGTCGAAATGGAGAAGCCAGTGCAGAGCAAACATGGCCTGGTACTAAATCCGGGGAGTTCAGCGACTTTTGGTCAAAACGAATTCCACTCACTTGCTACCTTGAAAAGGAAAGTCAACTCACGCTGGCTTGAAAGTTGGGCAGCACCTCGCTTGGGCCGGTGACGAGCTGGAAAAGCTTCAACGAAGCATCTGCCACTGCGGTCCAGGCATCGTGCACCTGTTGCGGGGCGCCGACAGGAACTACATGAGCCGGCCCACCCGCGTCAAACGAAGGCTCTGGCAGGTCCGAGGCCGCGAGCGCGTCCACAAATGCCTGGGCGTTGCCGAGAATGTCACTGGCCAGGTCCAGCACGCCGGACCTCGACTTTAACGGGAGAGAACCCATCGTGAGATGCTGACAAAGATGGACTTTGTTTTCTAAAAAAAAAAAAAGCGGAATGATGGAATGAGACGTAAAAACTATATCTTTTGTTAAATGGCCGGGTTTGAAGAAATTTTGTTTAAAAAAAGCAAGAAAAAAAATCTCATAAAAAGGAGAGGACGAAATACAACTTCATCATAATCTATTCACTCATAGAGAAAAAAAGGAAACAAGACAAAGCTTGCCCACCAGCTCGTCCAGCTCCAATAGAATTGTCCCTTCCAGCGACCACAAGCCTCCGTTGTCTTGCTTTTTTCCCCCTTCTTCTCGATTTGATAGGTGAGATTGAGGCTGATGATCAACGCCCCCTTTTCTTCGGCCCCCCCCCCCCCCCCCCCCGC
>JMQE01001150.1:0-35333 GCA_000731825.1 Hypocrella siamensis
GCCCACTAGGGGCTCGGTCAACTCAATCCATCAATGTGCCCGCACCCCTAGCTGCTCAATCCAACAGTAAGTACATATGTATGTACTTGCAGCACCCTATAGTGGTGCTTGTCTGGATGTATCCACGAAGTACCTAAAAGCGCCCAGCAAATTTCACCAGAAGCAAGTGGGCCCGCCTGAGGCCGTGGTCGCGGTTTTCATTGGCTTATCCTCCTGACCAGCGAGGTCTGGTTTGGGGAAAAAATATGTAACAAGGAGAAAAGGAAATGGGATTCTATTCCTTTAGACTATAATATTTGCTCGATTTGGTGGATCCAGATGAGCATCTCCCGGCCAGCTTTCCATACATCGTTATTGCTTGTCAAGCCCTACGTACCATGTATCTAGGTAGATGGGTAATCGCTGACAAGTGCCCCAGGTTGATCGTCACGCTGAATTGCCCTGGATACATCTCTCTTTTCCAACCAGCAATACCACAGCACAAGCTCGTAACGATTGTCCCACATATCGAGAAACGCTCGGGCAATTTCTGCTTGAAAGGTCGAGGTTGATGATCGTCATGGATTATCTAATAAAGTTTGCACAGACCCATGAGGCATTTCGTGTAGCAGAAATTCACGCTCTGGCTGTCGTCGAGGGGATACACCTCGAAATTCTGAAATACAGTGCTGAGGTTGGGATCCCTCAACCTGCCATCGTCTTTGCTCATAATCATGCTATGATAACTAACTGGACTTCAGTCCCCGTTCTGCCTTGTAAGACTGCCGTGTGCAGAAAGCGCCCGGAGACTGGTCCGCAGGTCTATACTGGCGCAATCCATTCACGAGCTCTGGGGAATGGGCAAGAACATGGATGAATTGCACCAATCTGTGTCTAGCGTTACGAGAAATCATTGGTCGAAATATAAGGAGTCCTCATTCAAATTCACAATCGATTCTTATCAGGGAACTCGCTCGAACCATGAAAGACTAAAGATCATCAACACTTTTGCGTATCTACCTTTCCACGGACCAATTCGCATGTCTCAGCCAGACCAACTGTTCACAGTCTTTGAAGATTGGCCAGCGGACAGCGTTCCTCTCAATATACAGAACCCAGAAGAGCTTTTCCTGGGTCGTTTCATTGGTGGCTCATCCCGAGAGAGTGTTCTCAAATTCGACCTCAAGAAGCGGAGCTACATATCTACTACGAGCATGGACTCGGAACTTTCTCTCATCACTGCGAACATTTCTCTGGCTGGCCCTGGCAAATTATTCTATGATCCATTCGTCGGCACGGGCTCGTTCCCTATCGCCTGTGCGTATTTTGGGGCAGTGGGATGGGGCAGCGACATCGATGGCAGAAGCATCCGTGGCGAGGGCGGAAGTAAGAGCCTGCGAGGCAACTACAAGCAGTACGGCCTAGAGATGGGCCTGGGTGGTGTTTTCTCCGCCGATTTGATCAACACGCCAATCAAAAGAGATATGCGAATATGGGATGGCATAGTTTGCGACCCGCCGTATGGCGTGAGAGAAGGCCTTCGTGTTCTTGGCCTCAAAGATCCAGAGAGAACGCCGTGGCTGATAGATCAGGGCAAGGAGAAGGCCCAGTGAGTATTGTCAGATGTTACATCACCTTCTTGATCCCTTGATGGATGAGATGCGATTCGATCAAGTGACGTCAGGACTGACGGCAATAGATTGCACGATTACGTTCCGCCGAAGAAGCCATACAGTTTTCTCGCCATGCTCGATGACATCCTCGATTTTGCAGCTGACACTCTGGTCGATGATGGAAGACTATCATTCTGGATGCCCACTGCGAATGATAAAGACCAAGAGATACCACTTCCAACACATCCCTCGCTGCAATTACTCACAGTCTGTGTCCAGAAGTTCAACAAATGTGAGTTCCATGTTGATTCACTGAGCCTATACTGAAAGTTCGCCACGAAAACGACTTCCTTGCCGCGAGATTATATATTATAGAGTAGTTTTGCATCTGACAGCAAATCAGGGTCACGGCGACTCATCACATATCGTCGTTTGTCCAAATCGAACGAGTCCTCCAGCGCCCTAGCAGCTTACAGAGCTCGCAAAGACGTCAGTCTCGCGGGCACCACGGTGGACGATCTGAATCCTTTCAGACGGGGATATTTCAAGAAGTTTCAAAAGAGAGATCAAAACTGAAAAAGGTGGGGGAAACAAGGAAAAGGCCAGATAACAAAAAAGACACGTTTGTCTCGTGAAATTCCAATCGCCCGAGTCAACTTGCGCCAAATGCCCCAGTACCGCTTGATGTTCGCTTCCCAGCATTTAGGGCAGACCATGCCTTCACCATGTTCCAAAATGTCGAAACCCCAATATTCTTTTCAGCTCATCATTCGAGGCCAGAGCTCTGACCGATGCCGCCTGAAGGATCTGCCCGTGATATCTCATCGTCATGGGACAGGTGTTGACCCCCAAAAAAGCGTGCAACAAGTTGATCAGGTATTGTCACATATATTACAATAATCATCTCTCAGCTACCGAAACTCTATCGCGCTGAAGCATCCACGATTTGGAACATGAGCCAGTTCCAACTGCTGAAATCTGCATGATGTCAGACATAGGGCCGCTAAAGTGATGCTCATGAACTTACTTCTCGCTCTTCGAATGGAAGTAGATCCCGCTAACCTCCCCCTTGAATTGGTTGAAGCAAATGTAGTAAAACCCCTCGAAACTTGCGCCGGTAATTGTGCGTACTCGATGGTCAGGGACCAGAAAATGCTCTTTCCATCTCATGAAGATATGTTCATTGTGCGTCACATCGGGAATAGGGATTGATCCCTTGCGAGCAGGTTTTTGAAATGGCCTGAAGGCGCTGAATTTACCCCAATGGCTGAGGTCGACTTTCGTGTTTGCTCCCCAATCCTCGTGTTGCGTAAGGAAACTATACTTCGATCCAATTATTTCACCTTCGAAGTATGTTGTCAACGTAGGATGATCTTCCGTAAGCCCTACACAACAAAAATTAGGATCGCCCTGATACTGGATGCTTGTACATAACGAAGAAGAAGCTTTGCATCAGGTCTCTTACCTTGAATGCGGAGATACCCGCAAAGAAAAGATTCCCGCATGTCGACATGTTTTATCTCCACTTGCACGTCGTATACTTGACGTTCTGACTGCTGTGTGCCATGAAACTTGCTACCGCATCTCAAATATGATGAAGGCGCCAATGGGATGGCCTGGATGCGTAAGCAGACAATCAGAATACTATTGATGCGTCCCACTTACCCGAACATTGGAGTAATCGGAGCCCATGGAAAGTGGAGTACATACAAGTTCTTCTTCCGCGATTGATGCCTCTTCGACGGCTTGGTAACTTGGCTGGCTAGACAAATCAGCGAATATTGCACAGCCGGTTTGCGAGCCGGTGCTGTCGGTGTCAATCTCCAGCGTGTTCATTCCGTAAGACACATCCGCCCCATATTCCGGTGATGTCAAGTCGGTGTTGTTGGATTGAGGCCTTGGCGACATAGTAGTGGCTCGTGAGGACAATGTCATGGATCGTTGGTTATCTGCGGCCCCGTCTATACCACGGTGTAGACGTTGAGAGTGTTCCAGTTCAGGGGCTGTCAGTGACGGCCTGTCTGGAACAGTATCGGTACGTACGTCTACACTACCATGACGCGCAAAATGTTGCAGTTCATCAGGACAAGTCGCAGAGAAAAGCGAAGTCATCGATAGAAGTTCATCTGTGGGTTGATTTGGCGATGGCGTCGGCATCGTCGCCACCGTAGAACAGGCTGAACAACACGTTGACGCCCTGAAAAGCGCAATGTGGTTTAATGGCGAATGTTGGATTGACTCGGACAGTGAGGATGTAACGAGAATGCCGAGAAAATCGGCAAACAGAAGAAGCGAATCTTCAAGGTGCGAATCTGCTTCGTTTGGATCCGTAGCGCGTCGTGGATGAATTGAAGATGGAAACCCTCGTGAATTGAGGTAAAACAGCCGTGGTCAACTCGTGGAGATTCGGTCGCAACAGCTGAATGCGGAGAGTCACCCGAACGTCTATCAATCGAGAACGCTGCCGATCGATGACTAGGGTATGGTAAAAGATTCCATTCTCTGCGGCGAAGATATGATTTCCGTCGGCGTAGGGCAATTTTAAAATTCAAATCGAGGGTTGCATACAACAGGTTGTCCATGCATCATGGAGTAGGTAGGTTGTAAATGTGGAGGCGACGTCAATGTACTCACCAAGAGGTGGCCAATTCCGTCGTCTCGAATTCTATTGGCTGGTGCCCTCCGGGATTCTACCCACGCACTTTTCGTCCTGCGCTGTCCGCACTACGACAACTGTCTCAGTGGTTTTTAGGAGCCTGATCCTCATCTTGCATTGCTCTGCAGAGCGACCTGAGAATCTCAAGTAAGTGCAAACACTGTAATTCTGGAAAGCAGGACGCAAAGACGTGCTTTTTTTTTTCTCCCAGTCGTACGAGGCTGCTGCTGACGATGTACGTCAACGCCGCCCCCTCCGCACTGGTCGCTTTCACAAAGTCAAGATCCTCTCACACACCCAACCCTATTCAATAAAACAACATGATACATCTATCCGAGGTCCTGTTTCTTGATGAATTGTCCAAAGAGACAATTTTCCTTGTCCTGCTTATGATCTAAAGGAAATACACAGCTCCAAGTCGCGAAATGCCCCAGCTTTCTATGGAGGCGCCTTTCGAATTGCCATTCACTGAACCGTGATCAGATCGGCTTTATCTTGAAATGAAGGGCTGTCAGGCTGAACACCAGTGCCTTAAGGTCCTGTACCAGATAATAGAAAACACGAAGTCCCTCAGGATCGGCAGATTCCGTGACATCGACTAAAGACCCGATTTTGGCAGTCTGTGTCTCTAGGTCAGTACTCCGGCAATGCGACGAAGAGGTCAAGACGGACTTCAAACGATATATGATCCCCTCCGAGTCGTATCTCTAGCTCTTGCCTCCCGTCCTTGTTCTTCTGTGGCCATTTGGAGTCATCTTCCCTGTTGCTCGTCAGCTTCGAATAGGAGGCTGTGCATAACCCTGCCGAGGTCACGAAGGTATGATCCATCTAACTTGATAATCTCACTCGTCTTGATAATACGTTTGATCTCTTCCACAATCGCCGAGCTAACGCACACTAAGCACAGAGTTAGATTTTATCTTCTTTGGACATCAGGAACTCGAGCTATATCAACACCACGTTGTGTTGCGTACTTTCTTTACGTATCAGGCTATCATTTCTGTAGTTGGAGTTGTTGGCGTATCTCGCGACCGCGCTTCGACCGTCTCCCACAACCCTGAAATCAAACTCTGGGAAGGCATAAGTGGCGCGTATTCACTGGCCCGACAGACCTGGTTTTGCACGCACCGAGAAACTCATGGCCGAATCGACCCATATGACCCGAGCTATATAATAATTAGTCACCGATCCCTTAAATCTCAGACCTGAACAATGTGACAACTTGCTAGTATCGAAGGTAGAAAGGTTCATTCCCGGATGACATGATGCTGTTCTACAAGAAGAAACAAATCAATATTTATTGATCCTCAGAGGAGCTGTTGACTGTCGCTGTTTGTAGCGCTGAGGCTCGGCTGTGGGGCAGGAGAAATCCCACTTCTTCACGTGACACTTTCGACGTGCCACCTTTCCAGACAGTCAATTCCCATTGCAAGTCACCAATAAAGCTGAAGAATAACTTCTCAGCAGCCCTGGCCATTCAGGAATTGCGATTATAGGCCTGACAGTCACACGACTACCGCGAATGGCCACCGCATATCTCAATTTCTATCTTCAGCAAAAGTCAGACTGTCTTCGCCGTCAAGCTTTTCTTTCGACCCTCAATCACGCTTACACTCCTTTCCGTAGCCTTCACTACTGGACCAGTACCACACTCCTCCTCCTCGCCGGCTATTTTCTTTCCAAAGTCTCAAAGAAACTAGCTCATCATGTCCGGTTTCCTCGAAAATGCCTACAGCCTGGTTCATCAGGATAATGCGGCCGACGTGCCGAGCGTCTCAGACTTACGAATGCAGCTCGAGAAGGGCACCGACGAGACGAAAGTTGAGACTATGAAGCGAATCTTGACTATCATGCTGAACGGCGATCCAATGCCTACTTTGCTCATGCATATAATACGATTCGTCATGCCCTCAAAGCATAAGCCACTGAAGAAACTTTTGTATTTCTACTATGAAATTTGCCCGAAGCTAGATAGTAGCGGCAAGCTGAAGCAGGAAATGATTCTGGTTTGGTATGAAACGTCGCTGATTCATTTTGAAAGAAAAAAAGGCTTTTTTTTCCTGACCAACTTCGTCTTTTAGTAATGGCATTCGAAATGACCTCCAGCATCCAAACGAATATATCCGAGGGAATACTCTACGGTTCCTCTGCAAGCTACGGGAACCAGAGCTCATTGAGCCTCTCCTTTCGTCAGCACGGTCCTGTCTTGAACATCGCCACGCGTATGTTCGCAAGAATGCTGTCTTCGCTGTGTCTTCGATATTCATTCATTCTCCGGCATTGATTCCCGACGCATCAGAGCTTTTGTCTGCTTTCATTGAAGGGGAGACCGATGCGACATGCAAGCGAAACGCCTTTGCCGCGTTAGCCAGTATCCATCACGAAGCTGCTCTCGTGTATCTGAGCTCTGTCTTCGAAGGCATCCCAAATGCAGAGGAACTGTTGCAGCTGGTGGAACTGGAATTCATACGAAAAGACTCCGTGCAAAATGCTCAGAACAAGGTCAGTGCTTTCTCGTCGCTCAACTTTGGCTTCAATCTTCTCACGTAAGTAGGCTCGATATCTCAGACTCATTTTCGATCTATTGGAAGCAGGCGCCTCTACCGTCGTGTACGAAGCCGCTTCTTCATTGACAGCGCTTACGAATAATCCTGTGGCGGTGAGGGCTGCAGCAGCCAAGTTCATTGAACTTAGCATTCGGGAAGCAGACAATAACGTAAAGCTTATCGTGCTGGATCGGGTTGACCAATTGAGAAAGAAAAATGAAGGTGTCCTTGATGACTTGGTAATGGAAGTTTTGCGCGTTCTTTCTAGCACCGACATTGATGTGCGAAGAAAGGCGCTTGGCATTGCATTGGATATGGTATCCAGCAAAAATGTGGAAGATGTCGTTCTTCTGTTGAAAAAAGAACTATCCAAGACGGTCGATCACGAATATGAGAAGAACGCAGAGTATCGATCTCATCTTATACACTCGATACATCAGTGCGCCATCAAATTCTCCGAAGTTGCCGCCAGCGTCGTGGAACTCCTCATGGACTTCATCGCCGACTTCAACAACGCTTCCGCTGTGGATGTCATCAATTTTGTGAAAGAGGTGGTGGAGAAGTTTCCAGCACTTCGCAAGACAATCGTCGACCGACTTGTTTCCACGCTCGGTGAGGTCCGTGCTGGTAAAGTCTACAGAGGCATTCTGTGGATCATTGGCGAATATTCTACGGACGAAAAGGACGTCCGAGATGCATGGAAGCGGATTCGGGCCAGTCTCGGCGAGATACCCATTCTTGCTTCTGAGCAGCGACTTCTAGAAGAACAAGAAGGTGAAGAGAAAGTCGAGGACCAGGTAAACGGGCACTCGAAACCTGCGGCACCCAGTGGCTCTCGAAAAGTCTTGGCAGATGGCACATACGCCACCGAAACAGCGCTCACCAGCCAATCTTCAGCCGCTGCCAAGCTGGAAGCCGTTAAGGCAGCTCAGAAGCCACCCTTGCGCCAGCTTATCCTGGACGGAGACTATTACTTAGCAACCGTTCTCTCGTCTACACTGGTCAAGTTGGTTCTGCGACATTCAGAAATTTCTGCAGACAATGCCCGCACTAATGCTCTGAGGGCGGAGGCAATGCTCATCATGATTTCCATCCTTCGTGTTGGTCAATCACAGTTTGTCAGGACACCAATTGACGAGGATTCCGTTGACCGAATTATGTCGTGCGTTCGATCTCTTGCTGAATATACGTCAAGGAAAGAGCTGGAGGCAGTCTGGTTAAACGACACAAGGAAGGCTTTTCGTGCCATGGTGCAGGTCGAAGAGAAAAAACGTGAAGCCAAAGAGGCGTACGAGAAGGCAAAACTGGCTGTTCAGGTTGACGACGTTGTCCAGATTCGTCAACTGTCCAAGCGAAATGCCACTGATGGTATGGATGGAATTGACGCGGATTTGGAAAGAGCGACTGGTGGTGAAGCCGCCGCTGAAGAGTTGTCATCAAAGTTGAGTCGCGTCGTTCAACTGACCGGATTCTCGGACCCTGTTTATGCCGAGGCGTATGTCAAAGTGCATCAATTTGACATTATCCTTGATGTGCTCCTCGTCAACCAGACAACCGAGACACTTCAAAACCTCTCGGTTGAATTCGCCACCTTGGGCGATCTCAAAGTCGTGGAGCGACCAACAACTCAAAACTTAGGCCCCCACGACTTTCACAATGTTCAATGCACTATCAAGGTTTCATCTACAGATACCGGAGTCATCTTCGGTAATGTGGTATATGATGGCGCTCATTCTACGGATACGAATGTTGTCATCCTCAACGACTTGCATGTGGACATTATGGACTACATTCAACCAGCGACTTGCACGGAAACTCAATTCCGCACGATGTGGACAGAATTTGAATGGGAGAATAAGGTCAACATCAATTCTAAGGCGAGATCACTTCGGGACTTTCTGGACCAGCTGATGGCATGCACCAACATGAACTGCTTGACACCTGAGGCCAGTCTCAAGGGCGATTGCCAATTTCTGAGCGCGAATCTTTATGCTCGCAGCGTATTCGGTAAGTGACTTCTTCATGAATCATCTTGTGTTGTGGGGTTGCTCGAATGTTGAAATGACTGACTTGACCTTAGGCGAGGATGCTTTGGCAAATCTGAGCATCGAGAAGGAGGGAGAAGATGGTCCTATCACTGGCTTCGTGCGCATCAGAAGCAGGTCGCAGGGTCTTGCATTGAGCTTGGGGTCCCTCAAAGGGCTGAACAAGATCGGTTCCTCAGCGTAAATTCGAAGGTTATTTTCAGTAATACATCCCCTACTGAGAGGCGACAAATTATATGAGGAAATGCGACGCTTTTGGTGACGAGACCATTCGTGCAGGGATCCAAAAACGTTGCCTGGGATTAGGGCTGGGAGCTGTACTTTGAGCCTACTCAATCGATGTGCTCAATGAGGGGAGTTGGCCTGGTCAGGCTGCGGAAAATTTACGGTGTCCGGGATCACTGGTTTTTACAAAATATAGCGATGTCCAAGAATTGTCTTTACTCGAATACATCGTATTAAAATGCCATTAAATGTAAGGTACAGGGTATTGAGTGAAGCGGCAATATGACGCGCACCGAAACTCCCTTCGAATCAACGAGAAATAGTCTAGCTCGCCTTTAAGGAAAACGCCCCTCAAAGAGAATCACGGAGAAGCTGCAAGCGAGGCAATGCAACAAAATGTGCATCACCGCCGATCGAACACAAGGGCGTTTACAACGTGGCCCCGTTGCCAGCCTTGAACCACAAGTGACTGATTCTCCATCAAGATTCTACCCATGTAGGCAATCCTGACTCGCTTGTCGGATGGAAGCTAGGCAGAGACCACGGGAAATATGATTAGCATGGTAGAGCATGGAGCGTTGGTCAAAAGGTTTCAAGCTGTAAATTCTGTTGGGACAGTGTGTTGAGACATACTGCTGCTTCTGAGGCTACCCTGCGGGCAATGCTTCGAACATTCTCCGACATGCTGAGGAGGATATCGAGGTCTTGGCCTGTTTCACTGAGTCGCGCCCGTAACGTTGTCCGATCATTATCGGCAAGAACTCCCTTTCCCTTCTCGTGCGTATGTCTCGTTGGGTCGCCGTCAGTAGAACCATCGCCCACTTCTTCAATCGTATCATCGTCTCCATGTATTGATGAGTCTGCAAATTGATCGCAATCACCACAGGCCACCAAATTGGTTGGATCGGATACGACCCACCGCGGCAGTTGGTAGTAGTTTCCAAACGGGTCGTACACTCCATTTGCGAGATCACCAGTCGGCAGGGATATTTCGGCGGCTGACAGCATGGATTGCGCCATGGCCAGGGCGTTGCAGTCCTCGTCCCCCACCACTTGAGGTCCTCCTTCCTGCATTACGTCTACAGCTGCGCGAATCGTTTGCCAAACCTCAGGGCGCCCAGTAACTCGAGTATCGAAAAACTCTGACCGCTCTCTATCCAAATCTAATCTAGTCCATTGCCGCTCCGTCGACGTCCATTTATGTTGTCTTAGGGGTTTATTGATGTGCTCATCCAGAGGCGCTTGCTCTCGACGTCGTGTATAAGGTGTCTCGTGAGAAGCAGTCTGGACACCGTCTGGCAATGAAAGCGGAGGGTTGATGTGCCGAGCAGACGCGGTTGTGGCTCCCCTTGAGTAGGGCGAATCGAGCCCTGTGGATCTTGAAATGCAGCAGCCCTGGTGTTGATCAGTCTCAACATCCTGAATTCAAAAGTCGGCATGACCTCCTTGGGGCTAAGATGATGTAGTTCGTCTTTTTAGAAGTAGAAATCGGAGGTTTCGAACAGTGATCACCAGGAAGCTTACCATTGTCGATGAATACGCTTGCGAACTTGGCAAGGATTTGATCCCTTGAAGAAAGTTGAGTCTTCGGAAAGCAGTGTCGTCCTAGCACGGCGATGTCATTAGAATGGCCAACCAACTCCAAGAACGAGCGAACTCCGCGACCGGTAGGACAGTTGTTGGAGCGCTGCCATTCCATAGACCAGGCCAATCAGCAGGTTCCACCACAACACTTCAATGTGTTTTCGCGATGGGAGGATATTGTCTGTCGTAGGCAGGTTCGGCCGACGCGCGAGATCGCTGTTCGACACTGAAGAGTTCGCGATAGATCTAATACCGGTATTTTCATCCGGTTCAAAGCAGGACTGCAATTCCCCGTCTTTCTCTCGAGTGTGTATTTGAAGGAGAGATTGCCAATCAATTATGAGATGTTCGGACAGAAGACATTCGCGTTCGACTGGCGTCGCCTTGAGCTGCCCGTTGGCAGTACGTGGTAGACGTGCCGAGTTTGTACGTTGTTCATGTGGAGCCGAATTTCACAATTCCGATTCACACGGACGTGGTTGTATGTGCATTGGGATAAATGGACCGAGTGTCTGGGCCTGGGCCCAGAAGCCCGGAGTCTGTGCTAAGGTTTTGCTCAGCGTAAGCCAAAAGTTTGTGGGTAGGTTAGGTGGAGGAAAAGATCTGTAGAGCCCGGAGCTTTTGGCAAGAACTTAATCGGCACAGCGAGCAGCCGTCTGCCAGTCACAGCCTTACCAACGAGGCATCACATTAAAAAGCATCTCTGAGTGAGCGTGCCGGCTCTTATTCGTCTTTGGGACCCGACATTTGGCACTGGAGATGGCGGTTGCATTGATGCCTGCTTCTCTACAATCCGACCCCTGTAAATTCGACGGGGCTTGACGGGGCTTGACGGGGCTTATGACTTAACAACAGTCTCTTTAAGATATACTGTAGGATACTCAGGAATACTCAAAAATAAGAAATAAGAAATAAGAAGTGCAGACAAAAAAAAGTACTTAATTTCAATACATACTAAGTCTTATATTCTCTTTATGCCGAGCAGGTATCAAGGCACCACCTAGCTAGTAACCGGATTATTTGTTAGAGCGGATACCATCAGGTGCATCCGGTCGATAGATCCACTTTTAACTTCCAAGGGATCACTTACGCTGCGAATCTGACGAGGGCGCCTGGAGACGAGAACACAAAGATCTCGGGCCTATGGTTAGGTTTGTCTCAGGGTTTCCTAAGCGACAAACCCATCCCACGGCACACTCGAGACGGCATGCGTAGTGAAAGAACATGACAAACGGATTCACCTGGCAGGTTACATCTTCGGCCCGAATTCATGCAAAAGATAACTGTCCGTCGATACTTTGTCGCGTAGTGACCCTAATTTACTTTGGTATCATTCAGGTGAGTATCTCCGCGATTAGGCTCTTTCCAAGACGAATCGCAGCCGCAGAATGTTCCAGTGCACAGTTCAGAACTCACCGAGTCCTGAACAAAGAAATGGAAGCCCGCGTCGCCATGGAAGAAGCGACGAGAAGACATTTCTTTCATCATGGCCAGGCTGTAAGCTTCTCCAATCATCCCTCCTGCCAACTTCACGCTCCCAGTTTCGCTTGGAGGGTCGGGAGGATGTCACAGTACAGGAACAATAGCGGCAACAAGGTTTCGAGAAAAGCGCTGGAGTCTGGAGCTGATGTTGTTTGACAGGAAAATCAGGATGAGAAGGCAGCTTGTCACTGGTGCCAACTACGGTCCTTTCCAACGCACCAGACAGCTCCCATCACCATAGTCAATGACACCGATAAGCAGATTCTGCCTTCGAACTTTCGCTTCATCGATCACGTGGTTCTCGGAGATGGCGTCGAGGCCGCAGATACAAGCTTCCGAAGTGGCTGCGCCTGTGAGCAGAGTGAGCAGTGCCAGTATTCCGGCTGCCTGTGTCTCGCAGACGTCGACCAGGACGATGCGAGTGACGGGCAGACGGGTAACGAAAAACCTTTCGACCCAGCGTCACCAAACGCCAAATTGCCTCAGAAAGCGTACGCGTATCATACTCATGGAAGCAAGGCCGGCCTATTGCGCTCAAGACTCCACAACTCAAAGTTGCCGTTGTATGAGTGCCATCAAGGCTGTTCCTGCACACTTGACTGTCCAAATCGGGTTGTAGAGCGCGGCCGCACCGTGCCACTTCAAATATTTCGAACTGTTGACCGTGGGTGGGGTAAATTTAGGCAATATTGCAAATCGCAGCCGGCATGAAAGTGCTACTGACATAATATGAATAGGTGTGCGGACTCAAGAGTCGATCAAAAAGGGACAGTTCGTCGATAGATATCTCGGCGAGGTCATCACATCTGCCGAAGCAGAGAGGCGTCGAGCAGCGTCAGTAATATCTCAGAGAAAAGATGTATATCTCTTCGCACTTGACAAGTTTACGGACCCTCAGTCTCTCGATGCCCGACTGAAAGGGCCGCCGTTCGAAGTTGACGGCGAATTCATGTCAGGACCTACTCGCTTCATCAATCATTCATGCGAGCCTAATCTGAGAATATTTGCTCGTGTTGGAGATCATGCCGATAAACATATTCACGACCTGGCCCTATTCGCCGTTAAAGATATTCTCAAGGGGGAAGAGCTGACATTTGATTACGTTGACGGAGTCCATGAGGATGTTATTGATGAACAAGATGGTCACGTTGAAGACATGACGAGATGCCTATGCGGTAGTGCCAGATGCAGGCGGTTCCTGTGGTAGCATTCGCATAGTTTCTGCTGCGACTAGATTCGTCATGTGAGGTGACCATATTTGGCCCCCAATTAAAGTTCATGGTGTGTAGAGGTACCTGAGTGGAGGTGGTGTGATCAAAGATGCAAACCGTCTAGGATGGCATCATTTGATGCGGTCTGGCTACGGTTTGTGCGTCGGCCAAGTGGCTCCACCATCATACGGTGGCATGCACTCTAAGCGGTACATGAAAAGCAACAGCGCCAGTTCTCGTCCGAACCGCGCCGTCGAGAGAGGCAAGAGGGGTTTTTTGGTTGCTGACTTTGGTCTAGACGTGAACTTCAGGGGGGTGACTTTTGGCATGAATGCTTACGATCTACTACTCTTCTGTTCTTAGATTCGGGTTTCAGTGTAGCCAGACTACCTGAGGCTAGGGCCCGGAACCGGGCAAAAAAAACACACATATCGTTCCCGAAGCGTAAACACCTTGGCTTTTCTTCTCCGCTGTCGTCGCATCTCTCGATCAGGCCACTTCCGGATCAAGTTTCGTACATTCAATGGCTCTACAATGTAGTCTTGACAGGCCCTAACATTTAAGCAATTATTGTGCACTTCATGATCTTCAGCAACATATGAGTCTTATATCGTGACCAAGATACGAAGCAATCTTTTTTCATTAATCGGATTAAGTCAGCAAAGATAAATGATGTTTCGACGGACTCCATGCCATTTTTTCCCTAACCCCTCGAGGTTAAATCCTGGTTTTCGCCCTTCTTTTCAACATCCACGGCGACTGTCTTACCGTCGGTACGTTTTTCGACCTATGTACTTTGAATCTGACAGAATGCAGATTTCTCTTTTTGTCATATATATATTTGCCTTCCTTAAAGATGAGGGTGCTCAATACACTTTCAAAGAGGGCTTCTTTAGCGTCGTCGTCCTCTTCCTCGTCGTCGCACCTCCTGTTGGGAATCGCCATGGTCGGACTGACGTTCTTGTCCACATGAACTGCTAGTGACTGATTTTTGTTCCAAATCTATTAGCGCAATATTTCCCTTTTTGATTTTTGGAACGGGACTCTTGACCAAAGTTCAATTCGACAAAATACAGCAACGACAAGTGACAGAAGCTGTGGCGGCTGAAAGAGACGCGAAAGAAAGGCAAACGCGAAATAATGCATTCCTCGATGCATATGGGGATCGATCCGATGTCGAGGCCCTGGAGAAAGCCGTTCGATTTTACGAGAAAAAGTGAATTAGTCGTCGCGAGACAAGTCTTGACCACATCGTTGGACCATTGGGTTGAGGTGGTACAGCCAGTAAAGGAGTCCTAGAGTAGTGCGAGCTACCTTTTTTTGGCCAGCCCTTGGCTTGCGATGTTCCAACGAAGCTGTGTCTCGAACTGCTCAGTTCATGTATCCAGAGTCCCAGGCCCCCTTGCCTTGCAGCAAAGCGCGGCCCGAAAAAGAAGAATGACTTATAGAAAAGGGCCGATTCCAGGGAGAGTGACTTGAGCTGTACATCTTTTGATTCGACTAGACCAAGCTGTCAGCACAAATCTGTTTCTGCAAGCTGCAAGCTCGTTTTCTTCCATCCTGCAGGGGTCTTCCAGGATGTAATGGCACCGGTCAGAGATTTCTCAGGTCATTATCGTCAATTATGTGATGTTTTGCTCTCGTTCGCGAACGCGAGGGCTATCGACCCTTGATTTTCCGTATAGTCACCATCTGCTCATCAAGCTCCCAGCCGACCCCATCATTGTGCACTAAATCTGCCCATCTTGAAGCCGTGACGTTTTCAAGAAACGCCAGACTGACAGAATGATAGGTTCGACCCAAACACTTGAGGGTATGCATCCTCATATCGCCGTCGGCCCATTCCATCAGCCGTGCTCTATAGGCATCTACCGCTTGCTGCGTCCTTCTAAAGACGATGTAATTGTCATGTATGACAGAGTAGAGGGCAGCCTTGATTTCTGCAGTCTTGAGATTGTATTTTCTCTGGATCGACATGGCCTCTGCCAACTGCTTTCGTCTACACGCCGTGTCTAGCACAAGATAGCCAGCTACCTCCTCCGCCTCTGATGGGGTGAGCGGATGTTGTTGGTGAATATTGCGCAGCAAGTGAAGGATGGCCGGATGATATGACTCCGGCTGCTTGGCAAGGATCGAGATACGCACGCAGAAGAGGTAAGCCTGGGCTGCGAAATCATCCGCTCGTTTTGACGCGACAATGCCTTCCCTGAGCTTACGCAGCGCGCTTAATATGTCCGAAAGCCCATG
This sequence comes from Hypocrella siamensis, assembly GCA_000731825.1. NCBI lineage: Eukaryota > Fungi > Ascomycota > Sordariomycetes > Hypocreales > Clavicipitaceae > Hypocrella > Hypocrella siamensis. Next base: position 15,589 of record JMQE01001150.1, read on the forward strand.
CGAATCATCCAATCGCTCAACGGATATGACGGGCATTCCACCAGCGGTTCGATTGGTGCCGCTTGGGTTCGTCATGGAGGGCATATGATCTGAGGGTGAGTTGGCGAGAGACAGAGACGAGAATCGCCGAAGCAGCCCTGCTCCATGCCCTGCATCAGAACAAAAAGTCATGTAGCGATCAACTATCTTTGAATAGAAAGTCTCCTGGGCTTTGAAGTCGAGCAGTCTGGTACCCCGGATCAGTCAAGACCTCTGTAAAGCCAGAGGAATTCGTCTTCGAAAGCTGACCTCGTGTCGCCCTTAGACGGTAGGCCGATACTTTCGAGTGTGTTCTGCTGCACAGGTCTGAGCCGGCCCCATGGGTTGCATCCCCCCTTCGTATCTCGATTATTTGGCATCCCAAGCGACGAGATCCGCGAATATGTTTTGTAGAACTTGATGTGTCGTGAGGATGTCGTCAGGGTGTCGTGAGGGCGAGAAAAGTGGGCGGTTTCCAAATAAGCGAGTGCAGAGGGCTAATGGGAGGAATGCCTCCCCCCTTTTTTTCCCACCCCTTAGCTTCACATTTATCTCGGCGCCAAATGCCAGGATGCATCGCGCAGCGATCATTCACAGCCGTGATATGCTGAGCGGTCCGGGGGACAAATGCTGTCTATATCAAATTTGGTGATATGTCAGATGGCAACATTGGGTGCGGTTTCTAAAAGTCCATCTTCTGCAAAAGAAATTTCGCTGCGCCATTTCCGTTTTGAGTCGACTCAGCCTAAATTATACTCAGTACCCCTCGTCTCGCAAACGAGATGCCTAATCTCCTGTAATACATACGAATAGATTTTCACATTTGGTTATGCATATATTACAGGGCTAGCCTATCAACCTCACGGGTTAGGCATGTGTTCCATCTGAGATCGACACATTGTCATCCTTTGCGGGTCCCTTGGCCTCAAACATGCCTCTCTTTGAGATAACTCTGCCGAGACCCTGATGAATCTCTGCCTGAAAAGGCTCGAATGGAATCCGTTCACCGTCAACGCTGATACAACCGTCTTTTTGGTCTCTGGGTATGATTCGATAGGCAGATATCTTACGATACTGAACGTGCTCGCTGTCGAAAAACTTTCCATTCTCAACGGAGTATAGCAGCTTGGTGGCAGTGATTGGAGACAGATCCCCATTCACAGTCACGAGATCCATGCAGCCATCACAAGGCAGTGCCGCTGCAAAAAATTCGGCGTTTGGTGCCATGTACGCCATCTATCGGATTGTCAATCAAAGGGACAAAACAATAAGCGGTCATGAAGAAAATACAAGTGCTCACATTCCCACAGTAGAAATTGCCAATATTGTCGTATTTCGCAAGCTCCCATCCATCTGGTAATGGGTCCTTGACAGTGCCATATTTTAATTCAGGGAGGCCCTGTTCATCAGAATTTTCTGACGGATTGGGCTTGAGCACCTCTGTCGGCTTACTCTCTCGCGCGTACTGCTCATAATGAGCTCTGATCTTCCCCTTTTCTGTCGCCTCAAGCTTGACAGCCAGATCGCATGGGTAGCACCGACGTCGAAATATTCTCATGAGGATGCCAATCTCAAAACGGGAGCTGCCCATCCAGCGGAGATTTTCCGTCCCAAGGTCGCTTTCCGCAATGATGCCGAGTGACTGGGACAGAAAGGAGATGGTACGTCGATCTCCCTGGGTCACAGACACCAGATCGATGGGAGTGACAAGGCCTTTGATGATGGAAAGAGCCGCGGACGAAGGGCTGGTTGTGCCATAAAGATTACACGACATAGCATTGCCTGAGCCGCAGGGAATATGACTGACTGCAACTTTTGACAGGGCGATTGCAGCGTCCCGTCGTTTTGCCAGACCATTAAATATTTCATGCGGAGTGCCATCACCAGAACAAGCCACGACGGTGTCATATCTGTCAATGTCAATCTTTTCGCTCAGTTCGATGGCCTCCCCGCCTTTTCGGAGTACGTGAACATCCAAATCCATTCTGGCTGCTTGGAAGAGAGGCTTCACGTCGTCGTTCCATTTCCGCAGAGCAGCGCCTGGACCGGCATGAGGATTGACAAGGACACAGGCTCTTTTCCGAAGTTGGGCGCCGCCGTATGCTTCTGCGAGAACTCTAGATACAAATTGCTCTGGTGGCGTTCCTTCTGTATATTTCGAGTCAGCGGCGAGCTCAAATCTCCACGTCTCAAGTCTGATGGATGACTTCGAGAAGTGTGCCGCGTAATCGATCACGAGCTTGCCACCTGATGTTTCCATCCAAAGAAGATTGTGAAGAGGAACCTTTCGTCTTCCGGAAATTTCTATTTCAGAGTGAGCCCATAATTCAATTTTTCGGTTACTGTGAATCTTACCTGCGACAATTGACTTGCAGGATGAGCGGAGCCTGTTCTTTGCAGAAGGCTCTGGATCCGTTAATATAGAGAGATTTAAGCGGTTTCGTTTCCAATGCCAAGAACTTTACCATAAATCTGAAGACTCTTTTCACTTGGGAAGAAAGACAAAGTTCCTTGTCCGTGGAGACGAAGGTGGAGGCCAGCGCCGGGAGCTATCGCCTCTTCACTTCCCATAGTTGCTAGGGGTAACAAGCAATGCAAGGCGAATTCTTCAAGATCGAATTGAGTATATGAGACCCTTTTTCGGACAGAGAAACAAGAGGGATGGGATGCGCCGAAAGGGGAGACAACAGATTATCGCTCAAGTCGGAGTTGAATGTGTGTGCGCAAGAACAATCAAATTTGTCGGATGAAATCCAGCTGGACTCGGCATGCAGATGAATCTCGCATGCGAAGCTACTCCAATTGAATCGCATTTGAATAGAAGGGCCAAGTGCGGATAGCCTACAATCCAGAGCAGGGGAATGAAGCTTCCAGGGTTCCAAATTTCCAGGTTGCGTTTCCAGGTGTTTCCAGGTCGTGTTTCCAGGTCGTGTTTCCAGGTCGTGTTTCCAGGTCGTGTTTCCAGGTCGTGTTTCCAGGTCGCGCGTAACACCTGTCCGCCAGCAGGGACCTTGCTTGCTGTAGATCCCACTTCTATGCACATACGCGAAGCTACGTACCTAGGTATGCAGTTTGTATAAAAAGAAAAAGTTGTGTCGCATCGATCCGTCATGCATCACTGGTTCAGGCGGTGTGGTTGGTTGGTTGGCAGAAGGGAAACCCTGGAAAGAGGGTCCTGAAATCGTATTGTTCCTGGCTCCCCTGCACTGGAGCGGGCCTAAAGAGAATTTAAATGGCGCCTCCGGTCTTTGGCGTGCACAATGTTGTCCCTCGTGGATCCCGCTAACTACTGCCTCGCTTGTGAGATTTCGATGAGACAGGCACATGCGAATACGAGCCCTGCAGGTGACTGGCAGCGGTTACTTAACGACTGATTGCCTCGCACACCAGATGCAACGCTGCGTCGTGGACAGGACATCATCGATGCCTCGCTGCAGCAGTCTGATGCCTTAAACTGTCTCGAATGGAACGCACGACTTGGGCTGAAAGTATGCGGCGCTTTATAGCGATCAATAAGTCAAGGCATCAGGAGCAAAATTGATAGTCTCATGCAAATTTTGGTGCGTATATGATAAACAGCCTTACAATAATCTCCCGTGATATGACCTTGTCTCTGTCTATCACACCTCGCCCATCGAAGTAAGCTTTTGCGAATCTGGCGGAGCTGAAATTTGCTCTCGAGAATCACGATATTAATAGGAGCGAGGCAGAGCATGACGATGTGGACACAAGCTTCTGCAGGTATTGCCACAGAAGACAAAGGTGGTATTCCGCCAATCCAATCATATTGCCCATTCCCCTTCGCCGATGTGATGCTCCATGGAATGACATTTCCCTCGATCCATTCGCGAACACGTTGCGACAGATGCATAATCAGTAAATTTTAATATAGAGTCCTAAGCCATGAAGATTCAGTACTTCATCTGCTTCAATCCGCGTCCAGTTCAGTACTGAAGACTTCCGAGATTTTTGGCGACAAGTCGGGGTCCGCCTCCAAGGTGGCTTTCAAAGTTGCGACTTCGTCATGGACCTTATTATTTGCGGGTTCAAGTTTGAGGGCAGCTTTCACGCATCGAAGGGCGGGAATGAATTTTCCTGTCATTTTTGTGTAAGTCATATGATGAGTTTTTGTTATGCGCATCTAGTTTTAGTGGCATGGTGTTTGACTTACTTCGACGCATGTATACTTCAAATCCTGCATATTGAGCGTCAATGCTCCTTGGACAAGCCTGCAGCAAAGGGCTGAGAAGCTTCATGGCATCACCGAGAGGATCATCGGTAGCCGCGAGTTTGAGTCCCAGGGGGTCGTCGTCTTTCTTCCTAGCTTCGCCTCCTGGTGTTCCTGTGTTTGGATCTTTCTTGGCTTGCTTCTCGGCAGCCTCCCTTTCCAACCGCTGAAGTTCTTTTTTAGCTTTCTTTGCAGCTTTCTTCGCAGTGACGGCGTCAACTCCATTTTCTTGGGCTGCGCCATTGGCACCGTTCAACTTTTGTTTCTTGTCAAATATGGCAATATAAAGCGAAATTGCATCAAGTGCAGCCCGGGAAAAGAAGGGATGATCATGAACGTGATCCTCCCATTGAATCATGTCAATGTAGGCACGGATTTGGCCTTTCCGTAGGGAGAACGTATGGAAGTCGAACTGGTCCTCTTGCCACACATCGAAAATACTCGCGACAGCATGGAATCGCTTAAGCGCCATGCCGATGTTACCCTGTCTAGCGTAAGCCTCTCCGTCTTCAGTGAGATACCAAACGCACTGCATATCCAAGAGATCTGCAAGTGGTCCTCCTACGGTGTCTGCCCGTGTGAACAAGCCCACCGTCTTGAGTGCTTTGTCATTTTGGTTGTTACGGAGGTGATATTTGGCCGCTTTACTGTTGATATACCGATCTTTCAGGTCAAGTTTCCGCGCAAATTCCATCATGTCCGACGCCTTCTCAATCTCACCCATATGTTTCAATATACGTGCTTTCGTCATGTGAAAGTCAACGCTTTTCGGGTCTTTTTCAATGGCCTTGTCGACAAACTCCATGGCCCTCTGCAGGTCTCGACTCAAGTGATAGTTGTAGTGCTGCGCCAGGAAAAAAAGTGCCGCGGCCTCCCCTTTGTCTTGACTCGTAGTGTTGGTCGACTGAGACTCTAGGTAGGTCATGGCCACGGATGCGAGCACGTCCTTCTTGGATGAGTCGGCATAGAGGTGCTTCAGGTTCGCAAAGGTGGAGGGAACGCCTTTGTCAAGCATCAGGGTGAGATACTTTTCAGCTGCAATTTTAAAGTCATCGCCTAAAACTCCATCAGCTTTGACACAAAACTCTTGTGTAGCTCCAGCTCACCGCTGAGGAAGTCCAAAGGTATTCGCTTTGCGGCATCACATCGTGGAAATCTCGCGGCATACTGCTCATACAACGCCTTGCGTGCTTGTGGGCTGTTGTCGGAAATATTCAACACAGCCGCCAGCTTTTCGTAGTAGATAGCATGCTCGGAATTCCGTTCGAGGAGCGCTCGGTATGCCTTGGCCGCGCTTTCCTTATTCCCAAGCTTGGCTAGATACTCAGCCCGACTCTCCATGACGGCTAATCGATCGAGATTGTGTCTGCAGGCGGTATCGAGGTGCTTCAAGGCGCGATCGTAGTCACCCTGTGCAGCTATCAGAGAATTCTTATACATGACTGCTTCGGAGTGCTCAATGTCTTGTCGGGATGGTGAGGTCTTCAGAGTGCCCTCGTACGTCGTCAAAACATTTTCAGCCTCGGGGAGATTCCCAGAAAGATGGTGTGCGATAGCAAGAGCTGTCCAGCCTTGGCGCAATTGTGGTCGAGCTTGAAGCATAGTTTTTCGACTTTGGACATAGCCATCGTAATCGCGCATCTGTATCTGTAGTATAGCCAGATCTCTCTGGATCTGAGCGGATTCCGGTTCCAATTTCAGCGCGAATTTGTATGCCTTTATGGCCTCCTCGAAGTTTTTGCAGGAGCGATATAGTAGTCCGTACACATGCCAGCAAATGTGCGATTTCATATCGGCTCTCAATGCTTCTTTTGCCAATACAAATGCCTCCTCTGTCTTGCTTTGGCTGTTGAGGATCAAAGCCTTCATGGCCATAGTATCTCCATGTTTCGGCGTTTTTTTCAAAATCAGGTCTGCTGTCTTGAGGCCCCGTTTATATTGTTTGTCCTCGTAGCTGCGAATCACTTGCCGAAATTGCGCCGCTTCTTTAGGCGCCAGTTGTTGCGGCATCGTGACGGGGCTGGAGAAGTTATCTTGGGCAATCGGGCGGTGTCCTGCTGTCAGGGAGGGTTTGGTATCAACGGCTGGATGGTCTCTGGGGTCAGCTCTTGTTTTGACCTATGTCAAAATAGCTTTCGAGACGGTGGTGCGGCCACCCAGCAGCTTTGGACAGACTAGGAAATAGTAGTGGTGTTCCTTTGTTACTGGTAGGAAGCCTGGCGGATGGTTTTGCCTTGTAGAACTTACGGCTTGAAAGTTTGAGTTCATCGAAGACAGCGCGCAGTTATACCGGAACACTTGCGAATACCATGAGATGGTCACTTTGATGCGTATGTATTTAAGAGGGAAAGGTGGAGCTGGAGAGCAAAATGCAGGTGAGCAGTGGATCCTCGGATCTTGGTTCTTCCAGTAGGCATGTGGGTGTTTGCCGGTACTTTACTTGGTGCTCTCTGCATCCTTTGCGGGCCAAGCAAGACAATGTAAAGATATTGAGAGCGTAAGGTATTTGTAGAGGAACGACGAAGATTTATCGGACTTTGTATGTTATCATTATCATCGTTATTATTGTTGTTTCGTCAGATTCTTTGTATAATCATGTGCTATCAAGTATGGGGGTTTTGCAACAACGTACATGAGGAAATTTTCAGATTTATTCGTGCTTGAGCGACCCGTGCAGTGATTGAACCAGCACAATGAGGACTCAACATCCAATAATAGTTGGCATCTCAAAAGTAGACCAGGGACTTGTTGCTGTCACATCTTTTTACTACACAGGCGAATGAGAACTGATCTAAACATTCAGAATTGGCTAGTCCGTGGAAACCGACAAGCTGCAGGGTAGCTTGGTGATCTGCGCTCGGCGCGGTGTGAACGCTCACAATGCCCGCAGCGTGCCCAACGGTTAACATCTGCACCAACAATATCATTCGACTTCGGCCCTAAATGCTCGCGCTGTCTGATTATTTTTGGGCATCCAACCCCGACGCCACGAACCGCGGCGAATATCTTGTCGGCGAAGAATCAATACAGGGCGATTCGACTCGCGCCATGACCGAACAGCCCCGGCGACCCTCCCTATCGCCACAATTCTGCTTTTCGCAAGGAGCTCTTCGAGGTTTGAAACGTCTCCTCATTCACGTTACCCTGTCGAGCAGTTACAGCTGACCTTAAAAAAGGGTTTTTAAGACTTTCAAGGGCAGCAGTCGACGATAGTATATCTCAAAACCTCAACGGCTTGATGGTGCCATCGCAAGCTGGCTTTGACCCCAATTCAACAGCACAACGATCCCCATTGACAAGCCCACGGCACATCAATGTAAAAGCCTGCCAATCGTTCAAGGATCGAGTGCTACTTCCAACATGGAAGGCGAGAGTGGAGATATTGGATTACTGTGCGCTCGTTGCTGCCAGTCCCGACCCAGATGACCCCGAAGCGAGTCTTCGGAATATCGAATTACAAAAAGAACGCCACGTGATGGTCGACGAGCGGCTGGACCCATATTCAGGAAGATTTTTCCCACGGGAGGCTCGAACACAAGGCTTGGCCAACCTGGTCAAGCAAGAGCGTGCCATTGAAGACATCATACGCCATCGAACCTGGGCCGTCGTGCGAGATCGCTGCGTAGAGTCTCAACCGACATGGGAAGACGCGGTGAAAAGCCACGAACCCCGCCATCAAGCCCGAACCAGCTTCTCGGTCAAGTGATAAAGTCTTATTGACGTTGCTCCTGGCTCGAATGCGACCAGTGCAAGCCTTGATCATATCTCGAATTGTATCGAAGCATTTTCAACATCTTCAGCATCGAGTGTAATATTGGAGTTCTGGTTCACAGTCTCCTGCTCCACACACATCCCACGCGCCACAGAAGCCAAGTTGTGGTCCGGATCCTTCCTCCCCTTTGAAGGACCTGGCTGTCATCCAGCAAAAGTGCACGTACTGGCCTGGTTTTAGGGCACTTCCATCCCCAAATCTTCGCGACTGAAAACAATCTGCTTTAAAGGCGTTGAAACTCACGCAGCACGGGCTGGTTGAAATTCATCTGATGAAAGCTACAATCCAACAGGATTTCCCATGTCATAGCTGCCAGAGGTGATGTGAATCGAATAAAATTTCCCTGCTCCAATCTATTGAAGCAGTAACAGATTGTTTGTCACTCGAGGCAAAATTCAATGTTGAAAAAAGCAACTCAGGAGAATCTCTGAAGTGGTGCACTTATTCATCCGTCGATGGGCTGAATGATCTCTACGAAAGTCCCTCTGGCTCTGGCTGCCCATTCTGATGCCCATCACCTGATTGATGACATCGCATTGAAACCAAAGTCCAAAAAACCTCACCTCAACCCTGACCAGGGAGGCGCTGTGATGACGACAGCGGGGGGCGGGGCAACGGAGCTCCCGCCACCTCTGAATGCGGCAGCCACTTGCATGGCTCGGTTTCGTGTGCCAATACGTAAATACATATCAAGCTACATACTGTACATGAAACATTAGGTAGTGTCTTCAAGAAATTGCAATCTCGAGGCCTTGGTTCCTGAAAAGATTGGCGACTGCAGTCACATCGTCCGTATCAGAGTACCTCTTCTCCCTAGATTTTTCCCTTTTTGCTTTGGCGCGTTGACACCAATGCAAGCCCCCAAATCGTAGTAGCGATTGTCTCATGAGCGCTGGAGAACTTAAGCTCCCAGTCGAACGCAGGCCAACGATCCATCGACACAGTACGCTCCGTACACGAATTACCCGGCAAAGACACACCAAACACCAGCGAAACATCTCTTTGCAAGCTCGTCACTCTCCCAACTCACGTCTTACCGTTCTGTATGCCGACGAGCGTGGAATCTTACAAGAATTGCCCCGCGGGCTAGACTCCAAACACGATGGCTTCTACTGGAAGTTCTGCGGCTTCTCAAGCCAACAGTGGAAGTTGGTCCGCATTCCTCAAGGTAAGGACTTGACTGCTCAAAGTCGATAAATGGCAAGACCGGTGCTGAAAACTCTTCCTCTGTACAGTCGATCGCGTCCTTCAACGGCGACCTTTCCTCGTTGACCGCTCCGCCCTTTATTCTTTCCTCGCAGTCCCTGACGGAGTTCTCCTCGTACTGGGCGACACATCCACCTATCTTCACCGCTCCCGCGACCGAGAGTGATCCCGCAAAGCGAGCGATGCTAGTCTTAAAGTGGTTTCTATCGACTCTGAAACACCAGTACGCAAGTCGAAGTGAGCAGTACGGAAATGAAAAAAAACCGCTGAATCCGTTCCTTGGTGAGCTTTTTTTGGGCGCATGGGAAGACGAGGCCGGTAAAACGACTCTCATCTCTGAACAAGTCAGCCACCACCCCCCGACCACAGCATACTGTATTCGGAACAACGAAACGGGTGTTCAATTGGAAGGGTATAATGCTCAGAAGGCAACGTTCAAGAGCACCATTATCGTGAAGCAGATTGGTCACGCAGTGCTCACGGTTCCAGTTGGACAAGACAAAGAGCGCTACCTCATTACTCTCCCTTCGCTACACATTGAAGGCTTGATTTTTGGCACGCCTTTTGTCGAACTCGACGGGTCCAGTTTCATCTGTAGCTCCAGCGGCTTCACGGCAAAAATCGATTACAGTGGCAAAGGATGGCTGTCGGGCAAGAAAAACAGCGTCTTTGCCACGCTCTACCAGACTGGCAAAGAGAAGGACGTCTTGTACAATGTCACGGGCCAATGGACAAAGGAGTTCGAGATCTATGAAGGGCCTGCCAAAAAAAACTCGCCTTCGACTTTGGTAGCTACGTATGATGCTGCGGGAACGGCCCAGACCGAGCTCACAATCGCCCCACTGGACAAACAGTATCCCCTCGAATCTCGCCGTGCTTGGGCTAAGGTGGCCGAAGCCATTCAAGCTGGTAATATGGACACCGTTTCCATCGAAAAGGGCAAGATCGAACAAGCGCAGCGCAAATTGCGCAATAAGGAGCGCTCGGAAAATCGCTCCTGGGAGAGGCGATACTTCCTGGCCGAGACAGGCGAAGACCAAACTCTCAAAGAATTGGGGAGCGCAGCAGGGGTGCCTTTGAATGGCGACCAGGACAAAACAGGAGGTCTTTGGAGGTTCGACCCTTTTAAAGCCGAGAAGGCATCTGCAGAGACTATGGCCCATGACAAGTTGAAGGAGATTGAGAAGGAGATACTGGGCCAGTAGTCACTACTACACCAGAGATTGCCAAGCAAGCTCCCATGTGTTGCTTGACCTACACCAAGAGAGTGCGCTTTTCTACAGACTCCACCACTTATCAAGTGACACGGATCTCAATATACTTTCTTCCTCCCCAATCATGTAAGCTTTGAAGACTACCTGCCAAGAACTGGTAATCAGGCAGTAGGAACGTGTGTTGCATGGCTCGCGCTGCGTTGGTAAGTTTTCCTCTTTTTGTTGAATGCACAAGTTCTTTCCTAAATTTGTCGTTGCGTATGGAGCAGCCGAATCCGGCGACAAAATTCCAGACCCTTTGGAATCACCATTCTAAAACCTTATCATCTCCATCTCTCAATGAGGCAAAAAACAAAAAAACAAGCACAAACACAGACGCCCACGGTCTCTTTCCCCTAGTTTTCAAGAACCGATGTGTAGAATTAGTGCTGATCATACCTGACCAGCACAATTGAAATCCTTCAGGGCCTCAGCGACACGGGCGGACATTGTTTTCTCACCCTCGCGGACCCAGACACGGGGCTAGGATATGTTCGGTCAGTGACATATCCTTCATCTCCGACAGTGACGGAGGGTGCTCAGGATGGACTTACATCAAAGAACTTCTTGTTGGGCTTGTCTTCGCCATCAGGGTTGCCGATGGCAGTAAGAAGGTAATCTTTCTTTTTCAGCACATAATCTCGAATACCAGACATGTAGGCGAATTGCATATCAGTATCCAAGTTGACCTTGACAACGCCATGACTTATGGCGTCAAGGTATTCCTTCTTGGTTGATCCTGAACCGCCGTGGAATACGAAGAAGACAGGCTTGTTATTTTTGGCTTTGATGGCGTCCTTCACGAAGGCCTGATGCTTGCCCAGCAGCTCTGGGTGGAGCTTGACATTTCCAGGCTTGTAAACTCCGTGAACATTGCCGAAGCCAGCGGCAATGGAAAAATATGGAGATATAGGAGACAACGTGTTATAGATGTTGAGAATATCCTCAGGCTGGGTGTAGAGAGAATTGTTGTCAACGTCCTCGTTGTTGACACCATCTTCCTCGCCACCTGTGATGCCAATTTCCATCTCAAGCCACTGCTTCATCGGAGCTGCTCGCTTGAGGTACTTCGCAGTAGTCGCGACATTCCAGTCGACGGGCTCCTCTGAAAGATCAATCATGTGAGAACTGAACAAAGGCTCGCCGTGCGTCTTGAAGTAAGCCTCATCGGCATCGAGCATTCCGTCGAGCCACGGCAGGAGTTTCTTGGCGCAGTGATCAGTATGGAGAACGACAGGAATCCCGTAGGCGGGCGCGATGGAGCGAATGTAAGAAGCACCGGCAACAGCACCGGCGATGGAGGCGGCTTGATCAGTGTTGCTGACGCCCTGAAATTTTCAGTTTTAGCAACGTGATCGTTGAAGGCATCAGGTTACATTGCTTTAGAATACCTTTCCGGCGAAATAAGCTGCACCGCCCTGGGACATTTGCAAAATGATGGGGGACTTGGCATCGCGAGCGGCCTCGAGAGATGCAACGGCGGTTGATGAGGAAGTGACGTTCTGGCATTAGACCAAAATTAGTATCGTAAAATCGCGATCCTTGGTGTCTGTTTGGCTGAATCATGACTCCGACAACGTAGAGCGCACGTACAATAGCTGGAATGGCAAACTGCTTCTCGCGGGCGTACTCGAACAGCCTGAGCACGTCTTCTCCGACAATGACGCCACTCTTTCGGCTCAGCACATCGGTAACACCCATCTTGGTGAGGGAATTGTTGAGTAGGGAGGCGGCGGAGCAAGGGGTGTATTCTGGGTCGGGCTGCTTCATTAGTAAGGGGATCATTTGGCAGAACGAATACTAATGACGACTTGGAATGGGGAGCACGACTGCTATTACGACGCACAATCTTGGTCAGTTGAATTTTCGGGCTCGATTGACAAGGTGTGAGGGAGAGAAAGGTGCAAAGTTGAGGTCGGCTATTTGTTGGAGGGGTTGAGGAGGAAGCAAAACCAGCTCGGCGCGGGGTTTTTTTTCTTGCCACGACTTATCGTTTTGGCGGCTTTAGGAGGGGAAGGGGAAGGGGAAGGGGAAGGAAGAGGTGGTGGGGGGCGGCGGGGTTTGGGGCGTGGGTCGAGAGACATCCAAAACGAGCAGTCATGACAACGAAGGTGAGCGCAGGGAATGCTGATTTTGAACAACGGTGGTGATATCCAGATTTCCCTCGTTGTCAATTGGCGAACGAGGTGCCAGCATTGACCATCGGATCATAATGGATTGGCAGTAATCGCTGAGCAATGCCTTCTGGCCACACCTGTGCTGTCCTTTGATCGGCCCGCGTCTCTGCGACGACCCATGCCCGACATAATCAGGTGGTTTGCAAAGATAATAATCATGTCTCATGGTGGGGTTTGCAGGGCGAGGGGCGGTTACGCACACGCTGTATGCAGGCAATGGACAAGCCAGTATCTAGGGTCTCTATCGTTCGATGTTCAATGAGGGAAAAAGAAAGAAAGGCTCGCTATCAGAAGTTCACTAAGAACAGTCAAGCGTCGCTTGCTAGTAGGAGGCGGTGGGGCTCCCAGGTGTCTAGAGTAGCCAGTCTCATTGCCGAAAGCTGTTTTCGTCCCTAATGCTTCGGGGTATAGAACGGGAATTTGCGGGATGATGCGCCGAGACTTTGCGAAAAGCGTTGGGACAGTGCTAATAGCTACTAATCAGATTGTATATATGTGATTCTGAGCTGTTTTCAATTGATCCGTGATGGATCATGACATAGATCATGGCTGTTGCTACATCTTTTTTCTGGCAAAAATAATCCCATTATTTGGGATATCGCTAATGAAGAGGCGGAAACTCAGAGGTCGGCTTAGTCATGAATTGTTGAGCGTTTTCTGGAAGGAGTGGGGTTTCTTTTGGGCTTGCAACCTGACTTCCGGTGGTCATGAGCTTAGGTACCCGGGACCTGGTGGGTAACCAAACCACCGTCTATGTTTTAAAGCGTCATGTCTTTTGCAATGCTGTCGTTGTCTGTCCCAAAGATGCCAGCATGGAACCATCGAACGCGACCAGCTCGTTATTCAACCCCGATGCTCTTTTTGAAAACCCACTGTTCGCTGGAGGCATTGGCCTCGCCTCGTTGGGTGCTGCTGCTGCATTTGCCCGGAAAAGCGCCATCATCACGTTCGGAGCCGTTCGTCGACGTCTACTCGTGAATGTCGAGATTAGCAAGCAAGATCCTGCTTATCCATGGCTACTGGCGTGGCTGTCGCAGCATCGTGAGTCATCGGGCTTGATTGCGTCTCGCATTACTCGCATTCACAATTTGTCGGCCAATACGACAACGTCAAGCAAGAAGGGTCCTGATGCCGGAGGACCTGTTCATGCCAGCTTTCTCCTCCAGCCGGGATACGGACGACATATTGTCAAGTTTGGAAAAGCATTCATTGCTGTCAACAGAGAAAAGCACAGCACGGCCAATATGAACACGGGCGAGCCGCACGAGGTTTTACAATTCTCAACGTTGTGGGCGCATCGATACGCTTTCGAGGGTATTTTCGCGGAGGCATACCAGCTAGCAGCAAGAGCGAATGAAGGCAAGACTATCGTGTACGCTGCCCGAGGAATGGATTGGGCTCCGCTGGGGGATCCTAAGACCAAGCGACCACTTGGCTCAGTAATTCTCGATGAAGGGGTCAAAGAAAGCATTGTGTCTGACGTCCAAGAATTCCTCACGCGCCAGCAATGGTACGTCGATCGCGGCATCCCGTACAGGCGAGGTTATCTTTTGTTTGGCCCTCCAGGCAGTGGGAAAAGTTCATTCATCCATGCTTTGGCGGGCGAGCTCGACTTTGGGGTAGCGACAATCAATTTCACTGAAAAGGGCATGACTGACGATAAATTGGCTTTCTTGATGACCAAGCTGCCTAAAAGGTGTCTTTTGCTCTTGGAGGATGTTGATGCCGCAATAATGAACCGCCGCCAGCGTGATGTTGATGGCTACAGCGGGGCAAATGTCAGCTTTTCCGGCTTACTCAACGCGTTGGATGGTGTTGGTGCATGCGAAGATCGCGTAGCCTTTCTCACAACAAACCATGTCGATCGGCTCGATCCGGCTTTGATTCGGCCAGGGCGAGTCGACATGATGCTGAGACTTGGCGAAGCCACCAAATATCAAACGCAACATATGTGGGATCGATTTTATGGCGACACAGACCCTATTGGCGTCGAAGGGAAGCGTTTCCTCCTTCGCCTGGATGAACTTGGCTTGTTTGGAAAATACCCAGATGGATCTGAATCAGACAGACGCATCAGTACGGCAGCTATCCAAGGTTTATTCCTTTTCAACAAAAATGACATGGAAGGTGCAATTAGAATGGCAGAGGGTTTGATCACACGGAATTTGGAGGCGAACTATGTCACTTCAGCGGAAACTCAGGTTCGCGCGACACCCTGAGGCCGTTTGCTCTTCCAGAAACAGGCTTGTATGATATTGCTCTGTAATATAATGCCGGAACGCTCGAACGCATTCTGCAGCCCACGACATTCTCGCATATGTTCTTGAGTTCCATGCCGACAGAATGGGCCGACACGAAGATGACGACATGGCTTCCGGGCACTCTTGGCGCTGGATCGCCATATAGCGCAGAGGAAGAAGATGGTGACATCGGGTCATCAGTCACAGCCGAGACGCTAGCAGGATGATATACCAAGAACTGCAGCCGAGATTAGGACTCTGCTTCCTTAAAACGAACATCAATCCGTCTGTCTGCAATGGCCACCTAGCACAAACAGTATGTACGTATGGCATGAAGTATTTGTTAGAACCTCATTTGACTGCAGCCAGTCAGTACGTACGTAATCAGAGGCGACGACATTGTCTCGGACAGAAGTCGGATGCGGTGAACGGCAGCGCATGGTGAATGAAAGGGTTCCCGGCTACTGTAATAAAATACTCGAGCGTAGGTTTTCTACCTAGCACATAGCTAGCGAATCAAAATTAGGTACTCGAGATGCAGCCGTATTTATCGGCATCGTAGGGGCAGGCAAAGCGGAGAGCTAAGCGGCATAACGATTTTTCGCTCCTTATTGCTTCCTCACAGGCTTTATAATGGCTTCCTAACGGGTTCTGTGACGGGCTCTTCCTGACGGGCTGCCTGACTGACGGGCTTTGCAGCCTAGGAAGGGGCCTAGGAAGGGGTCTAGGAAGGGGCCTAGGAAGGGGTCTAGGAAGGGGCCGAGGAAGGGGCAGGAGCCTGGAGAAGAGCCCTCGACCAATGACTGAAGAGATCAATTAGAACTGGCTAATCACCGAAGGGAATAAGAAGAGTTGTTATCCTTACTTGGGTTTATTTTAAAGATGCAAAGCGGGAAGCTTTGCCCGAGCTCGCTCCTGCTCCCCCTCCGCTTTGCATGATGAAGAGACTTACCCAGTCATCTACGAGACTCGTGAAGTTCGACCCACTCAAAGACTTGAATTAGCGTTTTCCGGAGATGGCGTGATGACATGATTTCAGCCAAGAACGACGCCATGAGCGGCCATTCCCGCACGCTGTGAGTGTACAATGCCCGGCTGCATGCCCCCAACCCCCCAAGATGTGTTTGTTTCGATCAAGCTATCCAAAGTCTCTGGCCGAGTTGCCGCAGTCATTAAAGGCAAGAACCTCGGCATTATGCTCAACAATTCTTTATTTATTCATTTCAATTCTTTATTTATTCATTTTAAAGTTTTTTTATAAGCATGATATAATACATAAAGCATCAAATTAAGGACAAGATTAATGAGTTTTTTAATGCGTTATCCGCCACACCTAGCGGACGTAAATCAATATCGAACAATGGATAACAGTGGGTATTGATGGGTATTGTATAAAAAAACAAAAAAAAAAAAGAAACAAGGTTTGTGCGTACGAAAATTTTTCACGGCGAACAGTCACGCCGAAACAAAGTTTCGTTTGCGAAACAAAGTTTCGGATCATGACATAATCCGCAACCAACAATTCTTTATTCCCTTGCCTTCCAACCCCCTCTCGTGACCATCCTCAGCCAGCCTGCTTCAGAAAGCCTGTCTCCATCTCCTTCTATCTTGTGTCGCGCACTTGGCTTGCCTGAAGCTCTGCAGAACTCCGGCCATTTGCGCTCTGCTGACTGGCCGCAGCCAGCGCCACCGTCATGTTTTGGCACACGAAGCCTACCCTCAATACGGCTGACGAGCCGTACCAACCAGGCGATAGCTCAGTTGACGACGTCAACGACGGGAGAGGGAATTCACGGTCATGTGGCCATGATATACGCCACGGTTCCAATTCCGGGGGCTTCATAGACCCCGATTCAGGTGTGAAACGCGGTCTCAAGAACAGACATTTATCCATGATGGCCTTGGCTGGCATTATTGGACCAGGCTTGTTGGTCGGCGCAGGTGGTGCTTTGAATCACGGTGGTCCAGCATCTCTGCTCATCGGGTTTGGCGTCATTGGTACGTTTGCTTCCGTCGTACCTTGCGGCCTCCTGAAAGTTTTTACCGAATGCTATGTTTCCCCCCCCCCCCCCCAAAACCCCCCTTTACAAAAAAAAAAAGGTTGGGTCCATGCTGATGACCGGAGTTTCAAAGGCATTATCGCCTTTTCAATCATGCAGTCTCTCGGTGAGGTGACGACGTTGTACCCTGCAGGCGGCTCCTTTGTCTCGCTTGCTGAGCGCATGGTTGACAAGTCTTTCTCTGTTGCCGTGGGTTGGAATTACTTCATCATCTGGGCTGCAGTACTGGCCAATGAATACAATGTCATTTGCAGCATCCTTACATTCTGGGTGCCAAAAGTCCCGCTGTGGGGATTCTTCCTCATTCTTTGGTGTCTCTTTACGGGCTTCCAGCTGCTTGGCGTCGAGGCCTTTGGCGAGGCAGAGTTTTGGCTAGCACTCTTGAAACTCTTAGGCCTCATTGCCTACTTCATATTTTCCATCATATACGCGGCTGGCGGCTTGGTTGGACAAAATGAGTCGCTTGGATTTCAATACTGGCATGACCCCGGCGCCTTCAACGGGAACGGATTCCGGGGTGTGGCGGTCGTTTTTGTGTTTTGCTCTACCTTCTACGCTGGCATAGAGTCTGTTGCTGTTGCGGCTACTGAAACGAGGAACCCGGGTGTTGCTGTTCCGCAAGCGATACGCCAGATCTTCTGGAGAATCATATTTGTCTACATGGGCTCGGCGCTGTTCTTTGGTCTTACTTGTCCCGCCAACGCTGAAGGCCTGGTGAACGGAGGTGCAAAAGCTCTTCAGAGCCCGATGACCATTGCAATTCGAAACGCCGGGTGGAGTGGAGGTTCGTCAAACCGACATCAAGAGCCTTTTCTTCGTCTTTTTTGTTCCAAGTGTGCTAACCTCCCCCCCCCCCCCCTAATTTCTCTCCGCAGGGGTTCATCTAATCAACGCATTCATGCTGTTGACGTGCTTGTCAGCTGTCAATTCTTCGATCTACATTGGGTCCCGAACTATTCTGTACATGGCTCAGTCCGGCATAGCACCCAAATTTGTTGGCTGGATTGACAAACGGGGGGTGCCAATTTCGGCCATCGTCATCACCAATGCAGTCGGCTCAATCTCGATGATGAACGTTTCCACCGGCGCATCCAAAGCATATGGTTACATCGTCCAGTTATCTGGTGTAAGCACCTTTTTAGTCTGGGGCAGTATAAGTCTAATACATATTCGCTTCCGCCAGGCTTGGGTTGCGCAGGGCCGAGAAATTAGGGACATTCCATTTAAAAGCATAGGATATCCATTCGTTGCGCACTTTGGTTTGGCCGCCAACATAATCCTTGCTTTGTTGCAGGGATGGACCACGTTATCACCCTTCCAGGCGGGCGACTTTATTGATGCCTACATTTTGTTACCGCTTTTTGGAATCATTTACCTGAGTTGTAAGCTGTACTGGAGAGGCAAAGATAAGCTCAAGCGAAGTTGGAATATCGATCTTGATAGCGGCAAAAGAAGTGATCTGGATGGTAAAGATATCATGGCCGAAGGCGCAGCGCTCTCAGAAAGCGCCAATGCGCCCATATGGAAGAGGATGTGCAAGGAGATGTTGAATGCACTTTAAATGGGCCAGGAGCAGCGATGGAAGCATGAGAACTTTTTAATTGACGATTGGACAATCCGGGCGAGGTGTCACGCCCTCCCCCAGGGGTGCGTTCCAATGTTGAGTCGCCGGCCAACTTGGCTTCAATCGGCCCTCTATCTCACTCTTCTTCGTTGACAGACCGTGATTGCGTCGGCATGGCGCTTCAAACGTGATCCGCAAGATGCAGCTGACTGAAGTAGTGCTCAGTGATTCGCCATTGTCATCTAAGTACACTTGCGAGACTTCATCTAGAGACACTTTGTCATGACTGGTCTTTTCCTCTTTTATCCCTCTTTCTCTGTCTCTTATCTCTCTTCTTCTTTGTATTTCCGAGGCATCTGGTCTCATGGAGAAATCAACGCTCTCAAGGTTCGTCCAGGATCGTGGGCTGAGCAAGCGACGCGGCTGAGGGGGAGCGGGCAGCTTCGTGCACCACAAAATGTACACAAGTGAATGACTGTCATCGGACGCGTCTGGTTCCATGTCTTCGCCAGGCCTTTCAACACAAAACCTATGACGAACACAGGATCAGCGCTGGGTGACAAGCAAATGTCGAGCAATATATCAACACGTGTAATTATAAATTTACGCGTCGGGGTGCGCGTGATGGAGTGAATCGCACTTTCTTAGCACGCGTCGATTAATTATCTGCGCGTCATCTGCAACCAATCAGGCGGCATAAAGGCGTCGGAGATCTGCAGCGGATCAGAGGTTCTCTTGCTGTGCCCGAGAGTACATACATCCACTCTACTCGCATCTGTGCTCCAAATCCAAGAATCAAATCCTCCAGCAGATCTGGCCACGTACGATGAGGCTGTGCCGTCTCCCCGTAATTTCACCAGCCGCCCATTCAGCGACGGAGCATTTGAACCTGAACATGACACGGGCTGGTGTGTGCTGTAGTCCTGGCCTCGTTTACTTAGGCGCCAGCAAGGTAAGCTAGCCGCCGCCTTTTATAGTATTGTACGTACATGGACATTGGGCATATTACGCCTCACGTTCCGCGTCATAGAAGTCTGGCTATAGGCGGCTCCGCTGCTGCCCGTTCTGTCCTTCTGCGTAAGTATCACGTTGGTTCACGGTGTAGCCGCCCGGCGATATGGAGCTGCTTCTGGCGCGCTCAGCCCGGTGTGACGTTGCAGTCGGCAACAGCCTTGTTCAAAGCGGAAAAACACGCCAGCACACGTGACGAGGGGGGGGGGGGGAAAA
>JMQE01001151.1:0-35292 GCA_000731825.1 Hypocrella siamensis
GGGGGGGGGGGGGGGATCGGGCATCAATTGCGCTTCCCGGAAACGACCCCGTCATGCATGGCACGGCATGGCATGGGCAGCATGTGCATGTGCCAACACAACACAACACAACACAACACATCTGGTACGTGCTGCACAGTATACATTCACTTGTACTGTATGTACATGTACCCAGATACATGGACGGACGGACGTATGCGAGTCGCAAGACAAACCTTGAACGTCCCCCCCCCCCCCCCCCCCCCAAACAAAAAAAAAAAAAAAAAGCAAGGGAAAGCTTGAGAGGAGGGTGGCCGCTGACGTGGGTGCGCATATTCTATTTGCTCTCACTCAGATTGCGGAGGATTGCTTCCTCTCAAGTCTCTCTCTGACCCAAGGGAGGCGGACTAAGGGTACCTACTAGGTACTAGGTACTAGGGTACTTACCCACCTACTAGGTACCTACCTAGTGGATACGTACTTTTTGTTTTCCCCCGCCTGGCCATGTATCCTGTATCCCTGGCACTCTACGCATGGTTTTTCCCCTTCTTCTTCTTGAATCCCTCAAGATTTTTCCCCAAGAATTCTTTTTGTCTTATTACTTATTTCCAGTGATCATGTCTCTTATATTATATCAAGGCCACAAAAAAACAAAATAAAATGAATGAAAAAGTCCCAGTGAGGGCAAAAAGTTTGCCATGTTACGTCAAAGCGTCCACAGGGCTGATGGGACCATCTTGTCTGTCCGGATGGCTGAGATACCCGAGCTGAGAGAGCATTTTATCTGATTGACTTTGCAGATGATGATGCAGCACGCACGAAATGGACAACAACGAGTGTGTGTAGATGCCAAAGAGGATGATACCTCGTGGCAATCGTACACAAGTACGAAAAAGTGAAAGTGACGGGTCATGGTTTTCCGTTGAGCCTGGAATGCTCTCGTCGTGCGATTGTCTACCCACCTACATTCACACCTAATGTACATATGATTGTGTGAACATACATGTATGTACATATTTACGTACAGTACATACATAGATCTGTACATGTTCCCAGGTATGTGCAGCACACACAAATGTACATATTGTACACATACACATGTACACATCCACAGTACTATGTTTGCATCGTCTACATTGGTAATGTTGTACTCGGTACTCCGTAGTAGTCATGGCCAGTGGCTCCATTGTCACCTGCAGAGCTCGCAGAAAAGGAAAACGGCGAGGCAGCACGTTCCATTGCTCACGCGCCATTCGCGAGCTCGTGTGAGAGACACGAGCGAGCGAAGGGGGGGACCCTCGTCGGCGTCAGACAGGCATACATACATCTACATCCATACATATATTATGCTAATGCCTCTCCTGCCAGATCTTATGCCTCTTGGATAACGTCTGGAGAAAAAGAAAGGAGAAACATGAATAACCGTCGATAATTCTTTACTACTCTCCCCTCTGTGATAAGACGTCATCACACATTTCACGAAAAACTTCTTCATCCAGCAAAGTACATCCACGAAAAAAAACTCCCTTTTAACCAGTTTCCTCCACTTGTACAAGCACCCCGTCATGACGGCCGCGACATCATGGACAGACGGCCATGACGCTTCACGAACGCCGAGAATCATTGTCGAGCAGTCTGAACTGTCCAACTTCTCCAGCCTCTCGTCCATTTCAGCCGCCAGCACCGGCGAGCTGTCCACGGCCTTTACCCTCACCAGGGTGGACCATCTTGCTCCGTCAAGCCTCTGCGACGATAACGACGACGACGACGACGACCATGATGACCGTCAGCATCAGAACATCAAGCCGCGCCCGTCCGGGGACGAATCAAAATCAGCGCTCACGCCGCCACCCCTCACCATGGCCTACTTTCCGCCCTCGCCCTCGGCATCCATGTCGTCCGTCAACACCTACGACTCTCGCTTCTCCTCGTCTTCACCGTCTTGCCACGGCGTTGACGATGATGACGACGACGACGGCCGAGACGTTGCACTCGCAGCCGCCGCTGCCGCCGCCAACGAGGATCCGGAGCCTGCCCGCGTCTGCACCGCCGACGACGCCGTCGTTCCCCATGTCCTGCACCCCTATCGCGCCGCCTTTCGTGGTGGTGCCCCCCGCGTCACGCCCTCGGATTCTTACACCTTTGGTCGCCTCTTCCCTTGCATGAGCCGCCTGTCCATCTGCCACGACGACAGCGCCGACGACGGCAACATGAACCTGCGCGTCGAGACGAGGCCCGACGTCGGCTACTCGCTCTCCAGCCGACGACCATTGATGTTTGTCGCCCCCGTCCAGCTCTTCCACCTCTGCATGCACGACCTCGTCACCCGCGACTTTTCTCTCCGTCGCTACTCCCGCGACTCGGGGAGGGAGGTGTGTTTCTCCAGGCGAGCCTACATGCCAGTGTCGTCGTCGTCGTCATCGTCACCATCGTCACCATCGTCATCGTCATCGTCCTCATCGTCGTCGTCGTCGTCGCGACATGGCATCATCCACCACTCCGTCTTCTCAGCTCTCCGATCAGTCAAGGCGCCCTTTCGGCGGGCAAGCACGTCGAGCTCATCAGCGTCGGCTTCCTCACTCGGCAAGTCCTTGTCTGCCCCGCGACGACGGCTCTCCGCCGACGACAGCAACAACAACCCCACCACCACCACAGGAGCCCCGTCGTCAAACGGAGCTGCGGCTGCAGAAGCGAACCGCCCACCCGTCGCCCTGCCGGCAGAGAAGCCTGCCGCGCTCCTCCTGCCCACCGACACCATCAAGCTCGAGTTTGGCAACTACGCCCGCGTCGACATCTTGCGTCGTACTCCCCGCTGCTGGGAGTTTGAGTGGTGGGGTCGCCGGTACACCTGGAAGCAGTCCGTCGACAAGACGCTCGGCACCTTTTCTCTCCACCTCACAAGGAGCGGTCATCGCGCGACGGTGGCGCACATTGTCCAGGAGACTCAGACTCCCTGCCAGGCCGCGGCCGAGAACGAGGCCGGCGGATGGATTCCTCCCTGCTGCATGTGGATTTGCGACCCGTCCGTCATGGAGGCCACGACCGACATTGCCGAGTAAGAATTTCCCTTGAAACCTGCTGTAGCCATGATGAATAGGGCAAGAAAGGGGGGGGGGGCCGATCTTGCTGACGTGCAGTGGTCGTCTAGCATCATCGTCGCCACGGGTCTCATGACCCTGGTCGACCAGTGCATCCGCCATCACTGGCAATCCGGAAAATCGTCCGACTCGGCACCGCCCGCACCGCCCCGAGTCCCGGCACATCATTCCGGCATCGAGCCGCCATCGCGCCGCCGTCGCTTGTTCGGTCGTCATGGACCGACGTCTGGCAAATCTTTTCGCTTCGGAAAGGCTGTTGCCGTGTATTAAGAATGAGACACGTCATGTGTACTGATATTCTGCGTAAATCATACAAATACGGCGAATGACCATCAGGGCCGAAGGATGTATGAACAAAGCTCTGCGTCGTGACGGTGCCGGACTTGGATCGACAAGTGTGGCAGGGGCTTCGAAATGGTTCGGTAAAAAAAGAAAGCGGGGGAGGAGAAAGCGGCCGAGGAGGAAACTAAAACACCAACGGCCTCGTCATTTCCGGTCTTAGGGTATCACAACGAAGCCCTCTTGAACACTCATCGTTTCCTCGTCAAAAATGTTGATATGAAAGAGTCATCGTCGTAGCTTCATCACCTCATGACAGTTTTGGGTAGAAACTCGGCTTCGGAATCACTCCTAGTCCCCGTCGAGACCCCTTCCGCGACCGATCCACTTCCAAAATCCAACTTCATCAAAAGCCGATCCACTCCGCCAACGCGTTGAGGCACGTAGCCGCCCTCTTCGGTGGCATCAACATCTTCAGCTACAAGGGCGTGTCCGTCCCATTCGGCCAGAAAATCAGGATCCGTCTCCAGCGTCCGTAACGCATCCACGACAGTCCTGATGCCAAGCTTAACCTTTGCTTCCGTCGCACGCAACGACAACAACACCTCTTCTTGTTCACGTTCTAGGTCGACGGATGCGTCCACCACGCCGGCATCCTGTTCGAGATCGAGCGATGTAACGACGGAATGGAGACGGTGTAGATGAGTGACAAGGTGATCAATGTGGGTGAGTAAGGTATACAGCGGCGCCGTAAAGGATGCTTGGGTGAGGAGAAGACGGTGCGTGAGGGTGCGCAGATACAGGGTGTGGGCGACGGAGAGGGTCTGCGGATCGTGGGGCGAGGCGGAGCTGGAGCTGGAGATGGCATCAGTTGCTGCTGCTTCCATCCGTGATTCGTTGGAGGCGATCTGGCCGGAGCTGGAGCGATGAGAAGCGTGCCTTGGTGGCATCAGCCAGCCGTGAAAGCCTTCCCAGAGTCCCTCGACAACCTCTGTCTGGAAATAGGCCTCCGTTTCACCGAGGAAGAAGATGGCAGCGCTGGCCGTGGTCCAAGAGCTGCGCAGGAGCCAGGCCCGATTCGACCATCGCTCGCGCAGCGTGACCGCGTGGTCGGACGCGCCAAAGGGAGGAGGGTGATGTCTTCGGAGAGATGTAATCTTCCAGAGATCCGTCAGACGGATATGCGCGCGGCGCAGCGATAGCAGATAGGCGTTGATGCACGAGTATAGCTGCAGGTCGGATGCTGAGATGACCATGTCCAGAGGTGACGGAAGCTCTAGACTCAGCATGGCCGGTACAGAGAATAGCATGTTTCGGAACGGGGAGGCGGCCAACAGATTGGCAGACTCGACATCCAGCCCCTTGCCCGTGACCAGCGCCGCCGGGGGTTTCGATTTGGTCAGATGCAGCTGTATCAGGCCCCTCGCCCGGTCTAGCTGATCGTCCTCTTCGGCATGCTGTCCCTGCATTGACACGAGAACGGCCCAGGTCCTGTTGAGCACAGCAGCAACTTCTCCATCCTTGACAGAGATGCTGCTCAGACCATGGTCCTTGTCGTGAGCCAGAGTCCCCGCCCTGCGAGCGCGGTGGCGAATCCTCTCATCTGCTTCGTGAGTCAGTGCCATGGCAAACTCGCCCCGCCCGAGGAGAAAAAAGTCTCGCAGGAGTAGCATCATGTCGTAAACTTTCGCTAGCGGGAGCATCTTTTGAAGCGTGTTCTGCGACACCGATACACGGACGGCTTTGATTGCCTTGGAGAAGTCTGAGCTCTCAAGAGGAAAGGTAAGTGCTGAGAATTCATGCAGCTTTGTGGATAGATGTGCTATGCCGCTCGCGGTCGGGTTGGCGTTCAGAGCTCGAACATGGCCCAGGGATCTGCCAATGAAGAGCATCGATGCTGCCGTCGCTGCCGTGACAATGGATGGGAGGCACTCGGCGATACAAACGTATTCCTTCTCTTGCGTGAGTAGTGCACACACACACACGCGCACACACACAAACACGCAAGCATGGTTCGGTCAAGTTGTGATGCTCACCTCTGACGACCCCTCAGCCCTCTGCACGAAGAAATCATCGGCCCCGAAGTTGGGCAGTCTCCCATACAAGACCCAGGCAGAAACCTGCTTCAGCCACGTCGTTTCCGCCACTTTGACCAAGCTTTCTGCCGTGTCAGCAATATCCTGATAGCCACTCTGTAGCTCGTCTCTCAGCCTGTCAATCAAGGCTGCACCTCTGCACGTCCGGCCCTCTTGGTCCGTAGCCATCATGAATCTCAAAGTGTCCCATAGCCATTCAAGCTTCCTCGTCCACGGCTGAAAATGGCTCATGACTGCCGTAAGCGGCACAATGTTGTACGCTCCCACGAATTCGGCATCGTGCTTCAGTATGCTCTCCTCCACTTCAAGGACGTCTCTCTGGAATGCTGCCAGATGAATGGAGCCCATGGACGTGGCGACGGCTCGACATATTGTACTCGAATGGGAGCCGGACACCTCGGAGGCATGCACAAGAAGCTTGGTATGGATGTCGCTCAAGTGTGCGGCGGAAGAAAGCAAGTGTCTTTCGGGGGGGGTTATGCCCGCGAGAGCGTCTGCTTCGTGAGACGACGGCGCACGAAGGAGCGGAGACGGATACCCGGAGAGGGAGAGGAGAATCTCGTGGAGCATGGCTTGGTGTTCTGTGTTGGGGAGAACACCCGCCCAAGACTCGTGGTTCGTGTCACGGTTTCCTGCTTCTTTTGCGCCGAATCGCGTCCCGAATGTCTATGAAGGACAAGTAAATGACGCCAAGAAGCTCGAACCGGCAACACATCGGTGGCCACCGAATCCGTCGCAATTCGCAAAAAGACCCGCCATCGACCGACAAGATTCGATATGGTGACGGAGATGTCAGCGGCAACAATTGTCTGCTAATTCGTGACGGCCAGGACGCGATCGAATTTTGTGGATGCGTCGGGACCAGCGACGGGGACGTCAGTCACATCGCATCACCACGTGATCCACCACGAAGCTCAACAGCACGTCCGCATTCCAACAGGAATCCTCTGTTCCGGACGGTGCAGATTATTTGGCCGAATTCAGGCAGCTCTTGCTATTTTTTCGTAGTCTTTGTTCTTGTTTCACAGGTCTCAGAGAAGATTTCAATGCTAATGCTAGAAGCGGTCCCGAAATACGAAATACGGTTGTGTCGGCCATTTGATCCCTTGCTCTTTGACACAAAATACCAAAGCTGAAAATCGAGTTGCTACCCGCCATTAATTGCAGCTCCATTTTCTGAAAATGTTGAAGAAGAACCGCTTGCCGCCCAAGCCATAGCTACCGGGACTGCTCGCGCCATCGCCGTACTGGTTCATGCGTCGATTTCCCACAAATCACGTTTTCTTTCCGCCTTTAGCCTCAGATGCTGGGCCTGCCGTCTCGTCGCCACCAACGACGACTTTCCCGCCACCTTTGACGCTTCCTACCACCATCCCCTTGGCTACACTCTTCAGGACTGCACGGCGAGAGACACCTGTGACATCGATGTAGACCAATCCGACGTTCTTGATGCCACCGCCGAGGTTACGCGATACCTCACCGGCTTCAGGACCCCATTTGTGCTCAACTACCTGACTCATGCTTGACGAGCTGCTTGTGAGCAGATTCCTCCCCGCTTGCTCCATCCCGTCCACGACGGTGCTAAACGCCATCAGGCTCTTGTTCAGCACGCCTGGTTTGTAGGTGTCGATGACATTGCCATCTTTGTCGTAACCCCTGGCGCGTCCGTCTTTGCGCTTGGACAAGGTCGCGCCCAAGTTCTGCGCGACTTTGACGATTGAGCCTACACTCGCAGCAGACAGACCAGCGGCTTTGGTGGAGTAATGATTGATTCTTCTAATGCGGGCATGCGTAGTTGGCGTGAACGTCACCGGTTTTGCGTTTGGTTGAGTGCTCTTGGTGAAACCATCTGCCTGGTTGCTGAGGGTGTGGGCAACGTAGTCTGAGCCAGTAATCAGCAGTCGGGATGCCCTGGCGCCCATATTGACAATGGTAGACTTTTTGTATGCTGGGTGAATGCCATCTTGCTGAGCAAGGTTGGCTGGAGCAGGCTGGACGTTGATGGCTTGCGAGGCATCTGTGGGTAGTGCGATTTCGACGGGATCTGCAGTCGGAAAGCCTGTTAGCTGTGGAATGCGTGAACTGGGATTCTACTTAGCAAAGGGCCACTGTACCTTTGGAGCCAGGTTTGATGCCAGCATCCTCAACGACCTGATATCCCTCGCCCAGCTCGCCAATGATACTGCCGTCTTCCTCGTCTACTAGCACAATCTGCCCACCCTTTGTAGATGAGCTGACGCTGCCCTGTACGTAGCCTTGGCCTTGGGTATAAGTGCCCGGGTCATATGGCGGAAGGTCACCCCCCGCTGCCTCTTTGGCCTTGGCCGAGCCCATCCCGACATCGACCGACTTATTGTGCCTTGTTTTCGGGGGAGGGGACCTCTCCAAAAAGGCAGTGCACTGCGCGAGAATTGTCTCGAACGTGTCCACATCTTCCTGAATACCGGCACGGCTACCCAAGGCAGGGAATTCGATCCTCGTGAACGCGCCGCTGTCAGGTCCCAGATCCCAGCGGGGAATAAGATAGCTTGTAGGCGGCTGATGATATATTTGCGTTGTCGCTGGTAGGGGTAGGTCCAGTTCGGGAGGAAGATGAAGATGTAGATAAAAGTCCTCTTCACCAGAACCAATACCAGTTGGGTCAGCAAAGCCTGAAGACGTTGGAACCATGAGCAGAGACAAGGTCTCGGGTCGGCTAGGCGTCAGCGACTGCTCATTGCCATCCGCGATGTGGTAGGCTTTGATGCCTTCGACAGCGTAGAGTAGCTTTGGATCCTACTGCATGGTGAGTGCTTGAATCCATGATTGATGCTATCATCATCGCCTTGCCGCATCTCCATCTCTTCGCCCCTGCCGCGGGCTCTCCTCCCCACTCCCGAATGGAAAGAGAAGAGACAAGACTGACATTGGTCACGGAGGCCATGCTTGGTCGGGAGAGGCCGTACAAGATTCTCGAAACGGAGAAAGGATGGCTGATTCAGAACAAAATTTGCTTGGTCGTCTATTGAAATTGCAACGTCAGGAGCCGACGTGAGATTGCGACCAAGGGTAAGTGAATCAGATGGATGATGCTGTTTCGGCAGCATTGCGAGCCCGATGACGATGCCAATCAGAGCTGTTGGTACGATAGACAAGACTCGACACGTGCGCTTTCGCGCAAGCGTGACGTGCGCACGCGCCTTAGTGTCGAAATTACAGTACGTACAAGCGCCGCTTCTGCGACCTGGCGGGGCGAAATGGTGGAAGTTATCACTGGCTGGAGCTCGCATGCACCCATATTTGACCTTGAGTCATGATGGTGGGCGGGCGGCGGAGAAGCGGGGAAGGGCGTTTACGCGAATGGAGGCCCGTGGCTCGAGGCCTACGAGCCTTTAGGTCACTCAGAGCTGGCCGTATCTGGCACGGATTGAAGTCGTTGGTGACGAAAACGTTGTGTAAGAATTGATCCTCAATTTTGAGCTTGTAACATTATCTCCCAGGCCTTCAGGGCTTCTTGCAAGCGACGGGAGTGCCGGCGGCACACACATGCTCCAAAGGACTGCTCCAAAGGACTACGGCCCGCCAAGAAAACCGCAAGGCGTACGCCACATCTTAGAAAAAAGAGGATTGAGACATTTGCCATGAATTATGTGGTCTAGGGAAGCCAGGGAGACCAAGCATCGGTTCCACGAGGATGAAGAAATGCTTGAGAGGCGATGCAATGATCCATGTCAGTGTCCCAAGTGACCTTTGGCGCCGACGTTGGCATTGTCGTGCAAATGGAACTAAGCTCCTTTTGTTGCAGTGAAGCTCCGAGCTCCGCACGAGGTTCATTGTGGTGCCGTCATTGGAGTGACGCTGCTACAGATGAAACAGAAGAGTCGCATAGATGGAAATTCCTCGTGTGTCCTAGACCAAACATTCCGGCATTTGAATCGTATGCTGATGGCTGTTTTTGGCCTATTCTGCGGTGTACAGCTACGTAGAGCTGCGTCATGATGTGCTGTACGATGCTCGAAAACTTGCCTGCCGCGGGGATGCTCTGCCATGAGGGATCAGCCTAGGTAGGTACATACGTACTAGGTAGTAGGTAGGTAGGCGCGTAGGTACAGTACGTACACATCAGAATTTACGGTCGCATGATGGAGGAAGGCGGGGGGTGCTCAAGCCCATCTGCGGCCATGTCTGTCGCCTCCCGCCCTGCTGTCGAGCTTGCGAACGCCGAACAGGGACGGCTTGGCGTTGTATTGCAGGCACATGCCGTAAGAAGGACGTAGGCGTGCATATTGCACTGCTGTAGTGCATCTGAATCGGCCTCGGCAGTCGGAAGTGTAGTGAGTTTGCTTACCAGGTGGGTAAATATGGCAAGAAGAAGGGAAGATGCAGAAAGGTACCTCCGGACGGAATGACGCCGCGGAGACGAGCACCTGCTTCGTCATCGATTTTCGCTCGCCTCCGCTCCACACCATCCACCATCCACTCTATTCACACCACCATGGATGAAATGATTCCAAAACCACCACCTCACAGCCCTTTCAGCACCCACAACGGCCGACGACCCGAATGAGCTTGGCGCGAGACGGAACAGGCCCCCAGCATCTGCGCATGAAGAGCGGGGCTGAACGTTAATGAGCGATGGAGCTCTGGACCTGAACAAACTCTTTACAGCGCCGAGACCACTTGCCCACCACATTCTCCCATTTGGCCCACATGGGCCGAAAAGATTCCATTCTCGTCTGCGCCACGGACTGCCACGGACTGCCGCGGACTGCAGCTTTTGTAAGCATCTTGACAGCATCTTCATCTCCATTTTCTTGCTCAGTCTCTTGTGCTGACGGCTCAGGTCGGTCTTCAATTTCAGGCTTGACGTGTCAGCAGCGCACGACATCAATCCACGATAACATGCCTCGAAGCAAGTCTTCAGAGCTGGCTGGCGCCAAAACAGTGTCAGATACACGTCGGTCGCCATCGAGGATAGCCCGGAAACAGCTGACTATTTGCATCGTGTACGAATTTGTGGCTCCTCGACACCACCTTTGCCCCGAAATCCACAAATTTCATCAATTTTGCCCAACCCACGCAGGATGCCAGGCACCAAGCTGCCGTTACCACAAACCGATCTGCCAAGTGTGCTCTGGTGCCAAGTACTGTACAATGTGCGCAAGTTACGTACTTTCCTGCATCCCGTCCACGGCTTCCGTTCTCGAGACCCCGCCATACCCGCCACTTGCGAGGGGATAGTTCATAGTCATAATAGTCATAATAAGGATGCTCTATTGGCTCGAAAGGTACCCGTCACGTCGGCACCTCGGAAGCGAATCAATCTCGCGCGTGGCATGTAAAGCTCCATTATAGTTCCCTCTCCAGGAAAGCTGTAGTACTTGGCATAGTACAGTCCACGACCTCTTGTCATTGCCGTCGATTCTTATTTGAATCCACTGGTCTGCTCCAGAGAGAATTCAGTCTTGTTGCTCTTCTTTCACTTGCCGAGATTTCCCCTCCTACTCTCGCTACAATGCCTGCCGCTAAGCAGTGTATCGAGACGCCGTTCCTCATCCAGCAGCCGCCCACGCTGAAGTCGGTCCTTCCGCAAGCACGAGTGACGCCTCCCGACATCATCGACATTCGTAGTAATAAGATTGACTTCAATCTCAAAGATGAGGTAGAATCCCTTTTCAACCCTTCGGACGGGTCGGGCGTCCGCAAGTTGCCAACCTTGTTGCTCTATGACGAAAGAGGACTGCAGTTGTTTGAAGAGGTACGTTGAACACTTTGAAAGAACCTCTGCTCAGGCCTACCGAACTTGGTTGCTTGGATTGTGCACTTTCCTTGCCCTCTTCTCTGCTTCAGAGCAAAATCGGAATAATTGCAAGAAACCGGAAAGCCTCGGTCCCTTGTCCGTGGTACCTGTTCCTTCCAGCTCATTCATACGACCAGATTACGTATCTGGACGAGTACTACCTGACCAATTTCGAGATCGAGCTGCTCAAGGAGCATTCGGCCGAGATTGCCGCCAAAATCCCCAATGGTGCAATGGTCATCGAGCTTGGGAGTGGGTATGTGTTGAGCTTTTGCCTTTGATCTGTTTGCGATATCGCTGTCACCGTGGTCGTCCACGCCCAATATAGCTGAACAGGAAGCTGATTTTGGTCAGCAATCTCCGCAAAGTTTGCTTCCTCCTGCAAGCCTTGGAGGACGCTCAGAAATCCATAGACTATTACGCTCTGGATTTGTCTCAAAGAGAACTCGAGCGAACCTTGTCGCATGTCCCCCACTTTCAGTACATTTCCTGCCATGGCCTGCTGGGCACCTACGACGACGGCGTCGCATGGTTGAAGCAGCCTGATCTTGTGAAGCGACCCAAGTGCATCCTCCATTTGGGCTCAAGTATCGGTGAGTGACTGAGTATTCTTTCTTGCTGACTCGTGCTTCGACTAATCATGTCGTTCAAAGGCAATTTTCACCGAGATGAAGCTGCAGAGTTTTTGCAGTCATATGCGGACATCTTGAAGCCAGATGACAGCATAATCGTTGGACTAGATGCATGCGTGAATCCAGACAAGATATAGTATGTATATAAGTAATGCCGTCGTTCATCTCAGAGCTGACCTTGGACTGACGTGTTCTTTAGTTGCGCTTATAATGGTAAGATACGGCTCCGAGTCATCAAATTGGCATCGACTAACAGGGCTGGAACCAGATCGCAAAGGCGTAACCCACGAGTAAGCCTTTCTCCTTGCTTTTCCTTCCTCTCCGCGATAACAGCTGCTTTGGAGCCAGCCACTCATGAGCACCAGATTCATTCTGAACGGCCTCAAGAATGCCAATCACATCTATGGCCAGGAGATTTTCCACGTCTCAGACTGGAAAGTCATTGGCGAATATGTGTACGACGAGGAGGGCGGTCGCCACCAAGCGTTTGTCTCGCCCATGAAGGAGGTTACGGTTCTGGAATCCATCGTGAAGCCCCTTGAAAGGATTCAAATCGAACAAAGTCTCAAGTATTCCCGCGTCGGCGCCGAGAATTTGTGGAAGCACGCAGGTTTGCATGAGGAGACTGTTTGGACATTGAATGGCGAATACGGTATCTTGCCCCGCTGATTTTCTCCTGCATTGCATTAGACTTCTCATCTCACCCATTTTCTCATAGGCCTCCACTTTCTTCAACGGGCGCATCTCCCGCTTAACAAGGCACCATCTCTCTACGCCGCATCCCCTCTGCCCAGCCTTTCTGATTGGCATGCTTTGTGGTCTGCTTGGGATGTCGTTACCAAAGGCATGCTTCCGAAGCAGGAACTCAACGAGAAACCCATCAAGCTGCGCAACGCCTGCATCTTTTATCTCGGCCACATTCCAGCATTCCTCGACATCCAACTCACCAAAACGACGGGTTCTCAGCCTACGGATCCAGCTTCCTATTATGCCATTTTTGAGCGCGGCATCGATCCGGATGTGGATAATCCGGAGCAATGTCACGCCCATTCCGAAGTCCCGAATGAATGGCCACCGGTAGAGCAAATCATCGCTTACCAGGGGAGGGTGCGTGCTCGACTAACGGGACTGTACGACAATGGCATGAAAAGCATCTCCAGAAAGGTGGCGAGAGCAGTGTGGGTCGGCTTCGAACACGAGGTGATGCATGTCGAGACACTGCTGTATATGATGCTGCAGAGTGACAAAACCCTGCCACCACCGCACATGGGCGTTCCTGACTTCAAGAGGATGGCCAAGAAAGCGTTCGAGGGCAGGGTGACGAACCAGTGGTTTGATGTGCCGGAGCAGATCGTCACGATTGGCATGAACGACCCCGAAGACGGCATCAAGGACGTTCCTTTTGGGTGGTAAGAACAGCTTTTTTTTTCCAATCGAGAGAGATGTCTTTCCTGTGACGCTTGCTGACCTGACTTAGGGATAATGAGAAACCCGAGAGAAAGGTCCACGTCCATGCTTTCCAAGCGAAAGGGAGGCCCATCACGAACGAAGAGGTACCCATGCTTTCTAGGACTGCTCTGGTCCACTTGACCACTATTAACTTTGAATCCCTTTCTAGTACGCGCAATATCTCTACTCGGCTGAGATATCCAAGCTACCCGCATCCTGGTCGTCCGCGGCCCGAAATGGTACTCACAGCAACGGTGCTACCAATGGCAACAACGGTGCTGACAGTCACGTTCCTACCGACCTCCCGGACTCCTTCTTGCAAGACAAGTCCGTCCGCACCATGTACGGTCTTGTTCCGCTCAAGTATGCGCTCGACTGGCCCGTCATGGCATCCTACGACGAGCTCGCCGGTTGTGCGTCGTGGATGGGCGGCAGAATCCCAACACTTGAGGAGGCACGTAGCATCTACGCCTTTGTTGAGTTTCAGAAGGAGATTGATACGGGGAACACACTTGTCAAGAAAGTTCCAGCCGTCAACGGGTACGCATGTCGATTTCCAAAACACAAACTTGAGGCGTCAGCAAAGTTGACTTGTTTTTTTTTTTCATAATTATAGCCACCTCGTCAACGACGGCGTCGAAGAAACGCCACCACTTGTTCCCTCCTCATCGGTCGAGAATAGCAAACAGCTATTCATCGACCTGGCCGGCACAAATGTCGGCTTCCGGCACTGGCACCCAGTGCCAGTCACATCCAAGGGAGGCTCGCTTGCCGGACAGTCCGACATGGGCGGCGTGTGGGAATGGACGTCGTCGCCGCTGCAAAGGCACGAGGGATTCCAGCCAATGGAGCTGTACCCCCTTTACACCGCCGACTTTTTCGACGGCAAACACAACGTAGTCCTGGGCGGCTCCTGGGCCACACATCCCAGGATTGCGGGCAGAAAGAGCTTCGTCAATTGGTACCAAAGAAACTACCCATATGCTTGGGTTGGGGCGAGACTTGTCAGAGACATGGAGTAGATCTGATCTGGACGAGACTGTCAAGATGGAGGGTGAGGGAAAAGATGAAGGGAGGGAAAAAGAAAGGCTCGTATGATTTGGAGCAACTGGAAGGGTGTCTGATCAACCAAAATTGCTGAAAAATTGGGAAAAAACGAAAACATGTCATGAGAATGTCGTGGGGAGAGTTGGACGTGGTAGGAAAGAGCTCGGAGTGGGAATAACATGTGTTGTATGGAACCACAGTCTTTTCCGTGACACGAGAAAAATAAAAAATCAACGCTCTTTTCCTGAATTATGATTATAAATACATATAGTGGTATGATAAAGGGATTCAGCCGCTAGACCACACTTTCAATACTTTTAAGCGGCCAAAAATATCTATTAGGATACTAAATATACCTACCTTTATTAAAAACCTATGGTATCTTATAGATACCTGCCTCTACTAGGTACCTATAGTATCCTGATATTGTTGCACGCGGTCGGGTGGATCTATCCTGTTCACAAGAGCTCTTGTAGAGGTGGTACCTTTCCTTAGACCTCAGTAGTCGCATAGCCTAATTTGTGTGGTGATGCTACAGCCCCAGGAGTGGGGCTACAAGCACACCATCTCCTCTGAGACCGACGCCCACTAGGGGCTTGGTCAACTCAATCCATCAATGTGTATATGTGTCTCCACTTTTTTCATGTTTTTTGGTTCACTCTTGCTGCTGGAATCGTACTGTGCGTTTGCGTGTGCGTGAGCACAGGCCGAGACGCCATGGCATACAAAAAATGCTTTGTACATAGCCATTCAGAAAATACCATAAAAAAGTACTTAAGCTCCCTAATAAATTATGATGTCTATGGGGCAGTGGGGCGCCCACTGACTCTAGCGGGCTCAAGGAGATAAGTCTCCCCTCCGCTGCAACAAGACGTCACTTCTTCCCCAGCCATTCTAAAGCACTTCATAAGATATGTCGTAATGTCGCCGTGGACCTTTTCTTCTCGATGCAAGGCCGATGGATCGATCACTCTAGAGTTACTTCACCCAGGCTGCCGTAGATGGCGATAACCTGTTCAAAGACATATGTTGGCAGTTTGACGCCTTTTTCGGTGAAGAGATAATCAATTAAATTGGGGGGCTGCCAAAACTCGGTACGTCAGGTTACAATAGAACGAAGGGAAAGAGTAGAAGAGCAAAACGCACAGTATAGTCGACGTCATCGTCGATCTGTCTGCTGTCAGAATCGGGGGTGAAATCCAGCACGTTCTGCTTGTACCCCAAACAACTCTGATTCAGAGGAAAATGGCGGGTAAACTTGTGCGTTTCGCCAGCAACGTAGAAGGGAAGCTGAGGTTTGTTGGTCGAAGCCAGTCTTGCGATTTGGTAGGTGCCGATTTTGCCAATGATGCCGCCGTTTTGTGTGAAGGCCTCGGCACCGACGATGACCATGTGTATTTCATGGACCAAGGACATGGCGTGAGCAACAAGCGATTCTGGTATCTTTGAAACAGTGATGCCCGCGTCCCGCAGCTTCTTGATCATGCTCTCGGTTTCCTGGGCTCGCGTCCCGTTGGTAACAACAACGACTTTGAACTTGCGCTGGAGGTTGTTTGCTGCTTTGACCAGGAGGCTGGTGACGCTTCTTGAGGCACCGTGCGTGAGCACGCACTTACCCTCAAGAACGTATCGCCATCCCGCTTCGGCCACGCCATTACGTGCATCGATGGCCCTTTGTATGAACAGGCGTCCGTTGCAGAGCAGATGCTTTCTGACGGCGTCGAAGCTTCCCTCCTGCTCCCTAAGCGTGGTGACGAGGTATTGAAGGAAGAGCTCGGTGCCGGCAGTGAGGGGCACGGGATTGGCAACGGAGGCTTTGAGGAGATTCGAATAGGCCTTGACTGTGTCGAGGGTCTCGAAGACGGTCGTGCAGGGGACGGCGTTAAGAAGGTCGATGAGCGACTTTATCGCAGCAACGGGCTTGGTGAGCTCGGGATCGGTGGCTAGCAGATTGTGGTACGTGCCAACAATGCTGTGACGGGACGATCAGTACATTGATGATCTCCGCGTTAGGGCTCAGACTTGTAGTAGAAAGCTGGACGAACTCAAAGTTGCTGGTAGAGACGGGCCTTATGCGCACAGGCGCGTCTCTCGAGACAGCGTCCTCGTTTGCTTAAACATATCAACATTGCGTGTATGGGGGAAAGCTCGAAGGTGACTTCGAGACTTACGAGGATCTGACGCAGTCGAATCCATGGCTGGCCAGCACCGTTGGAAGTCTGAGCTGGGTTGGTCTGCGTGATGCAAGAACGAAAAGGTTGGTTGACGGAGGATCTTGGGGGAGGACGCCAAGGGCGAAGTGGGAAAGCCCTGAAAAGAAATGAAATGCACCTGCCTACACCACTCTTTCCTGCCGAAAACCTAAAATGTTTACTAGTTCCCGCTCCCGCGCTTGCTCGCCCTTTCCCTCCCACGAGCCTGCGTGCCAACCTTGTGCTACAATAAATCTTTGCTGGCCACAGCGATGGCCATAGCGATGGCCACAGTGACTTCCAGCCTTGGCGGCAATTAAGGCGTTGAACATCCCTACCGCCAAGCTGTCGAAGCCAATGGCGGGGCCACCAGGCACCGACAACTTTTTTTTTTCAATTGCGTGGTGGGCGCACCGCTTTACCAGCTCTTTCAAAGAATCGGTTGCAGACTTCAGTTGGCCAGCAGCTATACAATACATGTCAACGGTAAATTAGCCTCCCCAAGTTTGACAAGAGTCAATCATCGCCGCCCACAATGGTCCCCCTTGCCGTCCTCTAAATCTACACCAATGTGTTCGTTCCCCCCTCATTTCTGTTCCCTTTTCTTTGCCTTGCCAATCCAGCTCCGCCCTCCAACCTGATTGAGTCCGTTCCTCGTCGTGTATTCCAAGCCCCAAAGCCTTGGAGAGAAGAGATGGACCTGGTCGACCCCGCCACCGGCCAGCCACTCCCCCATGACGCCATCCAGCGCATCCTCTTCCTCGCCAACGCCGTCCATGTCTACAACATTCCCTCCTTGACCTCGATCAAGGGTCACACGGCAGCCACGTGGACGACGGATCCTGCGCGTCACATCTTCACAGCGCGCCTGCGTGTCGTCGAGACGGCCTACGAGACCGCGTCCGACGCCAAGCTCAAG
The DNA here is from genome assembly GCA_000731825.1 of Hypocrella siamensis. Classification (NCBI taxonomy): domain Eukaryota; kingdom Fungi; phylum Ascomycota; class Sordariomycetes; order Hypocreales; family Clavicipitaceae; genus Hypocrella; species Hypocrella siamensis. The sequence goes on from JMQE01001151.1 coordinate 17,471, forward strand.
GTCGACGTGGTTCTCGAAGACGGCTCCAACGGCCAGCTGTTCGCCGCTGCGCCGTATACCGCCCGGTCGGCCGTCGAGGCTGTGCTGGACAGCAGCCGCTTCTTTGCGCTGACGGTTCGCGATCCTCAAGGCAGAAAGGCCGTCCTGGGCATCGGCTTTGAGGAGCGATCAGATGCCTTCGACCTGGCCGTCGCGTTGCAGGAGGCACGGAGGTCTCTCGGTCTGGCGGACGACGGCGACGGCGCCAACAAGGGTGAGGACAAGAAGCAGCAGAGCTCGAGGGATTACAGCCTGAAGGAAGGCGAGACAATCACGGTCAATATTGGGAAAAAATCAGACAGGAGGAAGCAGCAGCCGCCTGCTTCGCCTGGTGCGTCGGACCCAGCTACCTTGCAGTCATTTGCGTTGCCGCCGCCTCCGCCCCCAACGACTTTGTCTTCTTCCGATTCAACGTCGGAGCAGTCCGACTTTGCCTTGCTTCCGCCCCCACCGAGCGCCCAGGACGTCAAGAGGAAGAGGAGATCGTTGCGGGATTTAGGATTTGACGACGGCCAGTTTGGGGAGTTTGCTTAGACGTAGACATAGACGCGGAGACTGAATCTAAGGCGGCTGAAGCATGATCTTGGCCTGACACATTCACGCGCCGATTGGGAGTGTCTTGCCTCTATGCGCACGCAATGACTCTGAGCCGGATAGGTCCAACACTGATTGTCCAAGAAAAGATTCTATATACACACCCCGTCCTCCAAGGCCCGCCTCCCCTAGACTCTGACTCTCTTTCATCTTGCTTCTTCATCCTGCCCACACGAACGCGAGCCGGACGTCATATAAGGCAGGCTGAGTCGTCGCCGGTGGAAATGAGCATCGTCGTATCGGCCCTCGTGTCCGCTTAGTCGCCGCCGCGGCAGTTCCTTGCCTTTCTCGGTTGTGCTCGAGACATTGCCACGTGCCAAGCTGAGCACACTCAGAGTCCGGATGGTGGGATCGTCTTCAGTCCTCGTCGCGGCCTGGTCGAGGCGACTGCGCTCTCTCGGAGACGTAGTCGGCCCAGGTTGGCTTTTCTCAGGCACAAACTCGGCAGCTGCACCATTGAGTTGGCCTTTTTCCTGGCGCAGCGCCCCCCATCCTTTTTGGCCGTCAGAAACCTGATGATGGGAAATGGATTGTTGCACCGAAAAGAACCACCACGTCGCATGCCACGTTTCCTGAGCCTTCTTCTCGGCGAACAACTCGCCCAATCGTACAAGTATCCTCCTCTCCTGCTCTGATGCGTGTCGGATCTGGTCACGCAGAATGCTAATCTGTTTCCGTGCCTGTCTCTTGACATTGCGCGATTCTCCTTGGACTGATTGCTTTTCGGCCACGTGATATGTGCCAGTCAGGAAGTACATGCTGTCGGTGTATGACTGGAGAGCCGCGTGGAGATAGGCCTCCTCGGCGAAGATTTCCTCGTAGGGCCGGTGTCGGAGGATGGGCGTGCGGTAGCTGCTGCCGGCACAGCATGAAGACGGCTTCAGCTGAGCCAGATGCCGCCGGCTAGGACGTGTCCCTGCCGAGTCATCTTGGCCGTTTGATGCGTCAGATTGTGAGTACAGACCACTGTCAAGTGATGAAGAGACGGGGCTGGAGCTGGTCCTGGACTGTTGGTCTTGCTGTCCTCGACTGGACGAGAGTTTCGAAAAGGCCGAGGCCGTTGACGATGGACTCATGTTGCTGCTGCTGGTGCTTGCTGGTTGAACGGAAGGAATTATTTCTTCGCTTGCCGAACTACATGTTGCGTGAATGGCAAAAGGTCGCTATCGAGGTTTAAGAGTCGACTCCAATCAGGAGTCAAAAAAACCATCTTTTGCTTCTTTGGGGTTTTTCTTCTTCTCAAGACTACACGCATGAGACCGCCGTTGAAAACAAGCGAGACTTCATTTGCCTTGGGGAGGGGGGCCTGGCCTGGAAGCTGTCCAGATGATCTCCGTCTTCCCTGTTCTTCATGAATCATGTCAAAACTGGCTCGTGTTATTTATTTCGTGGACAAGGGACGGTTTGGAAGCGAACTCTTGGCCATTGGAGTTGAGGCGGACCAATTTCTCCACGTTTCCAGATTTCTCCATTCCATTTTTCTTTTTTCCTCTCTCTGTGTTGGTCGCATCTAACCGCGCAGCAATTCCGGTTGCCTCACGCTCGGAAGATCGGCTAGACTGTGTTTGCTACAACTTTGGGCGTTCAACGACAATATATCTCCTTGATCAATTGTCACCTGTTTGTTTCGGGGGATGCGCGGGGGTGGGGGGGAAAATTGGACCTAGGAGCCCTGCTCGAGGCGTCTACGTAGTCTTTTTTCTCCGGTTTTTGATCAAATGGCAAATCCCTCATGTTTCGGCGGCTCATTGAATCGCCAGAGCCCGGACTTTTCAGCCGCTTGCCTGACAGTCGAGACCTCGTCCATTGTCACAGCCCGGTTCAGAGACGCATAGCGCGTCTCTTCTTCCGCGTCCCCGGCTGTTGCCTGTTTCTTCTTCTTCTTCTTCTTCTTGCCAACGTGAGCGTCCGGGCGATACTGCTCCATAATGTTTACAAAAGTGTCAGGGGAGAGCTCGGATGCGAGCCAGCCCATGATGGCAGCCCCTTCGGACTCTTTGCCCGGCATCACGAGGTGCCTAATCAAGACACCACTCTTGGCGAGCCCGTCAGCCGTGAAGCACAAGTCACCGACCTGTGCCCGCATGGCCTTGATGCTCTCCTTGGCTGTGGCGACGTAGTCGTCGGCCTTGAGCAGGCGTTCCGCCGTGGCGGCCTCCCATACTTTGAAGTCGGCCAGATAAATGTCAACAAGCCCATCCATCAGCTCCAACGACTCGACCGAGTCGAAGCTGGACGTGTTGTAGATGATGGGGACCGCCAGACCCATCTGCTTGGCGTGGAGAATGCTCAACGCCACTTGCGGCACAACGTGTTCCGGCGTGACAATGTTGATATTGTGCACCTTGCCCACCTCCTGGAGCTTCATGTACCATTCACCGAGCTCCTCGGGCGTCATGTCCATGCCGTTTCGCTGGTGGGCAATGTCAAAATTCTGACAAAAGACGCATCGCAGGTTACAGCCGCTCATGAAGACGGCCCCGCTTCCGTTGTGGCCCTGGATGCAAGGTTCTGCGTGTCACGGATCTTTGTCAAAAATTCCATTCCCCCGTGCCGAAGACGAAAAGAGGCGGGGGTGGTGGCAAGAAAGTTGTGTGTTTGTTCGTAGTGAGTGGGAAGGGGAAGGGGGGGGCAAAGACAATCTCCGGGCAGACTCAGTGCGAGCGACAAGTGCGGCTGAAAGGAGACAAACCATGTGCTCGGAGCAGAGGATGGAACCAGCAGCACACATTGTACTATTTGTATGTCGACGTACCTTCTCCAAAGTGCGGCGCAATGACGTTGACCTTGACGTTGTCGCCAATCAGGCACATGCCTGTTGTCTCGTGACGGTTGACACCGCACATTCGAGGGCAGAGATTGCATCTGCGAAGGTGAGCATAGGCCAACGACCGCTTCTTGGCCTCGTCTCGCGAGCTCAGCCTCTGATAGCGGGGGACGTAATCGTCGAGAAGAAAGGGCGGGGCCAGGTGAAGGCGTCGTCGTCGTTGGCATTGCGGCGCGAAATTTGCGGGGGACCCTTGCCGGAAGCCCGAGCGCCGAGCAAACGAGATGGCCTTCATTCCGCACACGAGGCAAAAAAAAAAAAACAGCTCACATCGTGGGGACGTTGAGGTGTTTATTGTCGTCGTTGTAAATGCCTCGTGACAATACGAAGCTAGCGCGGTGCCAGGGCCAAGTAAAGACCGCAGACTAAAAAGACACGTGAATGCAGATAAGAGAGGTAGCGTTGCGCTTATCGGCGCAGATGTTGCGTGCACCTACAGTGGCTGTATCGGGGGAAATCTGACGTCATTTTGAGACTTTTTGCGCCAACCAAGCTTGCTGCCAACTATTGTTCGGCAAATTTTGTGACGGCGTTATTGGCTCTCGCGCGGCAAAAGTGGCCTTTTGACTTTATTCCTAGAGCTCTGCTTTTCTCGGCTCTGCGAATTCCGTCTGAGCTGTAGAATGGCATGTCGCGCATGACCTGCGACCGAGATGCAAGGATAATCAGATGAGGACTGACCTGACTGCCTTCATACCTCGTTAGTATGAACCGTTGCTTACATTCGTAGCAGCGGTCTTGACTTGTTCCGCTGGGGCTTCGATACCACAGGCAACTTTAGTAAATACCTCTATGCTTTCTACGTACATTCAGGTGGCAGCGAAAGGATCTGAACCTCCGTCCCTTTCTTTCTTTAGCCGGCTGCTCGTGGCCACAGCCATATGCATCTTTCTTCCCGACGTCTCGCTGAAGCTCCGAATGAGATTATGTAGCAGCAAAGGTAGTCTGTTGGATTATTGACCAAAGCTACAATCTCGTCCTGAATAGCTTCGGCCCTTTGGACTTGCTCCAATTATGACGAATCCCGACTTCTTCAGCATAACACGCTCGCCAAATTGAGTCGAATTTAAACAAACGGCAGTAACACGACCAAATTCATGCATCACTAGTTTTGCTTCTTCCAAAGAAAGAATTTTCAACGACTGTCAAAAGAATGATTCATAGCTTTCTTGACGCACATCTACATCTACCAACAAGAATACCACATCAAAGTAAAATCAACAGCGATAGAGAACTGAATCCTGCATTTGCCCCCTTCCAAAGCCCCTCGTCATCCACCACCGTCCTCGTGAAAGGGTACGTAGGAATACCTCAGCCCTTAACAAACGCCGTTGCAGCCGGGCTTGGCGACGTAGTTGACCGTGAGCATGCCGTGGCTGTTCACATCATTGTCCTGGGGGAAGAAGACAGGAACGCTCCCGCACTTTGCGCACCCGTGATTGACAAGGTCCTGAGCCAGGCGCTTAATGTCCGAGCCCCTGATGCCACCGGTTTTCTGGAGGAAGGCGCAAAAGCCGGAGCCGGCGACATTTTGCCAGCACGCAATGTGCTGTCCGTTCTGGTAGACGCGGTTGTTGTCAATCTTGTTGATGGACTGGAGCAGGTCGGTGAGCTTGAAGCCGACGTTGGCGCAGTTGCTGCTTCCGTTGCAGTTGATGCCTTCGGCCGTGGCGCCAATGGCGGCCAAGAAGAGGGCGGCGAGCTTGGGGAAGTAGACCATTCTTGATTTCTGGGTGTTAATTCCTGGATGTTTGATGAAAGGGGGGGCTTCAGGGACGGGACGTACTTGAAAAGGCTTGGGAGAAGAGGCGAGACAGGCTTTGTGTTTTGAAATGTTTTGAAATGTTGCGAATATGAGATCTGAAGCTGAGAGGGATGAAGTCAAGTTTTTTTTCAGCATGTCATCAAGGCTGGTAAAAGGCGCTTTATGTACGTTGATGGAGGCGAGGCGTGTCCGTGATTCCATCGCGATTCTTGAGCCATGTCAACAATTGTCCGCAGCTCAAACGGCGCGAATTTTCCCGTCCGCGACATGTTGTAACGGACAGTCCCCAAGTTAGACCGTGAGACACTTGCTGTAATCATTATTCCTGCTGCGAGGGCTGTGAAGCGATTCCCTTCCGCCTCGGACCCCGGTCAATGCCCCCCGTGTTGTCGGGCGCAGTCTTGATCGAGAAAGGTTTCCAATTCAGGGTTCACGTTTCCAGGGCCTTGGATCACGGCCGATCGACCGACCCTTGAGGCGCGCCGTTGGATTTTTCCGCTAATCATATCACAGCAGGGGAATTAACCTTGTCGGGGACAAGACGTATCCCGGCCCGGCCCCTCCCCCAAGCTTCCTTGGGAAATAATGACCGGAGTTCCGGTACGACCCGCTCTTGGCGTCCGTCTCGCGAGACGAAAGGGAGATTCCAGAGCCGCTGTGGCGTCGTGGGAAAGCTTCGAGTCGTCTCCTTTGGGAAAATCGTGTCAATTGCCCTGCGCCTGCATTGCATTCTTCCACCAATCAATCCCTCATTTTCTCGTCTCTCGATCCCCTTGTGGGCCGGCTTGCCACCGCAACTGGACGTCGACAAGTCCCGTAAATGCCACCATGTAAGTTGTAAGAGCGGCAAGGTCGAGTTCCCTGCTTTGATCTCTTGTATGCCTGGGCTCTACCTGCCGCGAGCTGTACGGCCGATTGGTTGAAAAGAAGCTCATTGCCAAGAAAATCAAAGCCCTTTGGCTGCGGCAAAACAGAAATCCATCTCGGTACTACATGGTCGTCATTTTTTTCCGAACCTCGGCTGCAGGCCAGAGGGCGCACGTCTCAGCAAACACGCATGTTGGCACAGATGTAACGCCAGCCATCAATCCCACCTGGCCTCAGGGCGGTCTGGACTCAGACCCCTAAGTAGCGGACTACAGAATTTTCTCGCTCGTGTCAACTTGAGGTTGAAATTCCGTCAAGACGCCGCAGCGGCTCGTGGACTTGCGGGAAGTCGATTTCAATTCCACCATTGAGAGGTTTTTTAGCTTATGCAGGGGTGCTGAATTGGCTTTCGAGCATTTCCAGCATGATGGATGTGTTTCTTCGAGACGCAACGCCGTGCCGAGAACCAACGAGATGACGTCAAAAAAATTGGCTGTGGCTTGCCTGGCTTGCATGCGAGATGCCGTCTTAAACTTTGTCCGATTTCTTGATGATGACTCCGGATTACTACAAGTGCTAGCAAAGTATTCTACTCAAAGCTCTGATGTTCTACTGGTTCTCACTCGGAGTATCACAGGTTTCCAAGATCAAAGGAAGCGTGCGTAGGGAAGGAGAAGAATTCGACGAGGAAACTTCGTAGTTCTTCCAGAGATCTAGTAACGTTGTAACGACTCTTGAAATATCGTGTAAGTGGCGTCGCATTGTTTACCTCAGGAGCTCATGTTTACTTTCTTCCAATATACTTCAGACCTCGAGGATTATTCTCCTGAATTGAAGCATAATTGCCAAAGGCGCTGTATGACCCGATATCAACGTACCTCACCACAGCGAGGGCCGACAACGCACGCGTCCTGCCACACAAAGCTTCGTGCAAGTGCGAGAGGCTATCACAGATGCCAGAGGCAATTCCACTCAAAATCACGGAGAACAGTATGGAAATGAGCAGCAGACAACCTTGAAGCCTCTTTCAACACCTCCCAATCCAGCGCGTGGCAAGGCATATACGGTGAAGGATCTCTCTTCATATCTCTCCCCAACATGTCACGAGGCTGATCAAAAAGCTCACGATGTATGCGAGATAATACCGCCATCTAGCATTGATCAAGATTGGCGGGTTGTTGCCCATGAGCTGCCTTTGAGTTGCAAACATCAATCGCGATCATAGAGACGACCCAGAAGGAGCGCATCTGTGAACTAATCGAAGGATGAAAAGGGGGCAAAAGGCACGTCGGAGCCATCAGTCTACCCCGCAACTGCTGCAACTTTGCCCTCAAAGCAAAGGGAGATAAGCTCACGACTTGCAGACAGAGCATTTATCTAATCGACAGCATTGCCAAGGCTGCCGTGATACCCACCTGGCAGAAACCATTGGTGCCCGCCCGAGCTTTCCAGCTCTCTCCTCCTCTCTTGCAGATCGCATCCCGACCTCAATGGTGTTGTGCTACGCGAGTCGGAATGCTATAAGAAGGGCTGGCTGGCTGGTTGCACGCACCATGAGAGGCCGATTCCCTGAGAGCATCAACTCGGGCAAAAAAGCAAACCGTCAATCGGATTTCCTACTCACCGCTCTGTCCCCCGCTTCAATCAAGCCACGTTTCATCTCCAGCGCGTGCAATGGCGGGCATCCTGACAGCGTTGGACACTGTTCAGAAAGCCATCCACGCCTGGGACAAGATCCACGAGAGGATCAGAGACCAGAAAGCCACGGAAGCCCTCGCCATTGATCTGTCCGAGTTTGGGCTTGAGAGCAGACGAGTGGCCCTGCTGACCAACTTTGAAAACCTAGAAAAGGTGATCCGCGACCAGAGCGCGCCCGTCGACAGGAAGGAGGACCTGGACATACAGGGCCGGCGTGTCTGCAAGCTGCTCGAGGACATTGGGCCGGCGATTGACGAAGTCTTCAGGAACTACAATAGGGGTCGGCTCCTGAAGCTGCTGCACACGACGCCCAACAGGGAACTGGCCAAGAAGGTCGAGGCCTACCGGGTTGCCTTTCGAGACTTTGACCAGGCCGTGCTGAGAGCCGACAGGGCCACGTCGCACGACTCATGGCTCCTCATCAAGCCGAGCGAGATGCGGCTGATTGGGCCCCAGAGCAGCTCCGAGACGGTGAGCGACGGCATCTCGGTCGACCGCGTCTCCTACACGACCCCGGGGGCCAGACACAGCAAGACGATCCGGGTCCTGAGGGAGTCACTGGCCAGCTCTCACGAGACGTGGGAAGAAGATGACGAGAGCATGCGCGCGCTCGCGCGGGGACTCTCGGGCGCCGTGCCGCACTGGCACATCCCCAAGCTCATCGGCTACGAGCGCAACATGAAATCGCACACCATGAGGCTAGTGTTTGAGCACCCAGACCCGGACATGTCGCTCGTCAGCCTGACCAACGTCTACGCCGCTGCCGAGTCGCCGCCGTCGCTCGACCTCCGGGTCCGTCTGTGCTACCAGCTCGCGCTCGCCGTCTCGCAGGCACACAAGCCGCGAGTCAACGTCGTGCACAAGCACATTCGTCCCAGCAACCTGCTTCTCGCCGTACCGAAGTCATGGAAGGGGGAAAATGGCGACGTCTCCATCCCACCAAACTGGGGCATCAGCAGCAGCAGCGACGACGACAACGGCAAGGGCTGCTCGGGCATAGAATCGCAAGCCGCCGTGGCCATCTACCTCTGCGGCTGGCAGGACGCTCGCACCACGTTCCAGGCCTCGTTCCAGGTTGGCGAGACGGATCCCTGGAGAGTCGTGTACCAGCACCCGGAGCGGCACCAGCTGCGGCTCACGAGCCAGGACCATCATGCCTCGCCGGTCGAAAAGTACAGCGTCGGCCACGACATTTACAGCCTCGGCGTGTGCATGATGGAGCTTCTGACGTGGGACGTCTTGGTCCGGGCCGAGCTGTCGACAGGGAGAGTCACCCTGTCGGACGCATACCAGATGGCGTTTGGACGGAGCAAAACATCCGCATCCAGCAGCGACATGAGCGTGGGCATTGACGAGTACGTCGACACCAACGACCTGGCTGAGCTTCTCACTCGCGACGCCGACAAGGTCAAGCGGACGCTCGTCAGGGTCGCCGAAACCAGTGTGCCCCCGAGGGCCGGTGGTCGTCTTGCGAGCCTCGTGTGCCAATGCCTCGCGTGCCTCGATTCTGCGCAGACGCACGGTGAAGGCGAAACGAGCCAATCATCCGACGCCTTGCTCGACGAGGTCCTTTCCGACCTCAATGCGGTTTTGGGCGCTCTGGAAGGTTCAGGGACTGCTACAAGGTCCGCCTAGTGCAGACGATGCGACCGACAAGTCTAATGAAGATCAGACAACGATGTAGATGGTTGAGAGAACCGAGCGGCCCAGGAATGGCCAAGGTTCGCGGACGCAAGATGTATTGACCAAGACCATCTGTAGAAGAGCCCAGCGAACAGGGAAAGGGTATGAATCTACGAGGCTGTAGCTCCCTCATCATGTCTGCCGTTGCTTTGTTCCATCGGACACGCTGCGCTAGCTGCACCGGAAGAAATAGATTGAAGGCAAAGTAGAAGTGTCGAAGCTGGCTTTTTCTTTTTAAGCGCCACTCATTTGCGCATTGATTCGCTCTTTTGTGGACAAGGTAGCCATGACGTCCGTCATCCCCCCGTTCCTGTCCGTCTCGGCCATCTTCTCCATTGTCACGGCTCACCTCAAGAAATGACGCATCGCTTGTTTTTTTCTTTTTCCTTTTTTTTTTCCATCGGCGACGCAAAATCATGTTGAAATACAGCACTAGAAACCAGCGCATGGCCAATGAACAAGCTTTTACATTCATTTCTGTCTAAGCCATGATCTTTCTCTGAAAGTTTCTCGTGTACAGTGGAATTCCTTGCCCTCCATGTCGCCAATCCGACCATTCCTAACGATCTAGCTCGTAGCAAACATTGCCAGACCTCAAGTTCTCCGATTCTCCTGTTAACGACGGAGGAAAACAGTCACCTCATTTTGCAGTTTTGGAAAACATACACGGGTACATTACCTTGGCAGCGACAATTCCAAGCTCCTTGGGTCCTTCATGACTAGATCGGAGGTTGTGGTCATGTAGCGAAAGCTTTACAAAGACCTGCTACAAGTCCACCCCAGCTATGTGCCATTTCTGAAAGTAGGTTTCCATGGGCAACATTGAAGGTAAAACAAAGGAGAGGGCTTATGGCGTGGTCTGTAACAAAACTACTCATAATGGGCGTGTGGTGACTTTTCTCATTTTTGTCGTTGAAAAATCGCCTAAATGAAGATCCAAGGGGCTTTCGCAGGCTGCTGGTGAGGTCCCGCCAATCTATGTGAATGTGTGAATAGAGGAGTCAACGAAGCAGAGGATTTCCTAGGATAGTAACCAAGCCAATCTTTGTAGTGATGCTAGCAGGATCCATTTTGAGAGGTGCTCGTGACTCAAGCAGCTCTGAGCACCGCTTAGTCAGCTGGAAAAGCCGAACATGAGCCAAGCGCGCTTAGCTGGGCCATCGCTGGGCGCGGCTTCTTCCTTTGTCGATTGTCTCGGCACATTTCGCACCGAACAATATTGCCTCGGCATCCCATCCGAGAGATGGCGCCGCAAACCAAGTAATTGATCTCCCCGCCCATACTTTCTTGGCCGGCGAGCGACGGTGACTCATCCCTTTACACAGCTTTCCTCCGATACGATGCTGTCTCTTCGACATGGACGGGCTGTTGCTCAACTCCGAAGATATCTATACCGAGGTCACAAACATCGTCCTCCGCGAGCACGGGCGCCCGGACCTGCCATGGAGTCTCAAGGCGCAGCTCCAGGGACGGCCTGGGCTGGAGGCCACGCGTCTCTTCCAAGACTGGGCCAAACTGCCGATATCCAACGAGGAACTGTTGAAGCGCACCAGTGACCTTCAGCTTAGCCGCTTCGGAGAATGCAGACCTCTGCCAGGAACAGTTTCGCTGCTACAGAACCTCAGTCGGAGCTCCAGCGGGACGTCGGGAAGAAAAATGCACATGGCTGTGGCCACGAGCAGCCGGCTAAACATGTTCGAGGTGAAAACTAGCGGCAAAGAGGCCAAGGTGCTCTTCACACCCGACATATTCCCTCCCTCGCAGATAGTCTGTGGCGATGATCCCAGAGTTCCCAAGGGAAGAGGCAAGCCGCTCCCGGACATCTACCTGACGGCACTCGAAACCGTGAACCAAGCAATTGCAGCAAGCGGCTCCCAAGAACCGCCAGTCAAGCCGGAAGAGTGCTTGGTCTTTGAAGACTCTGTGCCAGGATGTGAATCTGGCCGACGGGCTGGATGCCGAGTTGTGTGGTGTCCACATCCAGGCCTGCTTGGGGAGTATCGGGGACGTGAGAAGGAGGTTCTCGCAGGCATGACTGGTGAGCATAAGCAAGAGGACCTTCACACTGCGGGGTCTGGCAAATACAAGGCCAGTCCGGGCCACGTGGGCGAGATTGACGATGGATGGGCAGAGCTACTGCCCTCACTGGAGAGCTTTGACTACTCAAGATACGGCATTCAGGTTTCAACCCTTCCATAGGGAGGGCTGAATAACCTCTCTCTCTCTCTCTCTCTTTTTTTTTTTCTTTCTTTCTTTCTTTCTTTCTCATACATCTCGGACTTGCGACTCTTCCGTGCGCGTAGCCAGTCGAATTTCTCGACAGCCCTCGTGACAGATCTGTCGGCCCTGTATGCTTGTAGTGATACCTGCGGTCAAGGTATTGTCACTGGTCTTTGGGAAACTAAAGAGGATGAATTGCGCTGACATCATGGAACACCGCATCTGAGCAAGCAGTCAAGGGAAGATTTTCTTTGGAGATGTCTCGTTTAAATCATTCCGACGGTCATTTTCGGCCCGATGGCGCTCTCCCGCGATGAAACTCGCTCAACGGAAGCCAGCAATTGGCCAGGCGTCGCCGGTGTCTTGGGCAATCTCTCTTGCGCTGCTTGACCGTCTTTCCACGTGAGATTGGACCAATTTTGAGACTCTCACCGCATCTGCTCACCAGCACCCGCTGCGTATCATTTCCCAAGTCTTGCATAGCCGACGTGGGACCGCAACTGAACTTCTCGAAACGGCGCTTCTCATCTATTCGCCTTCCATTTTCTTGGCAATTTCGTCCACTGCGTATAGCTTGGCGTTGCGCGAACCTTCTCCACCCCTCAATCCATTGACTCGCGGATCCAAATGGCTCGTCCCTGCCCGCCTGCTCTTGAGGAGGAGTCCATGACCATGCCGTCGTCGCTGACGTCCATGGCCCAAGCCGTGCTCGACTTCTCTCGCCTACTACCCGGCCTGAGGGAGGGCTCCGTTTTAATTTAACAACGTAAAAATCATCACATCTACTCTCATTCGCCCACTGACTAGTTCCACACGGCCTCATCAAACCGTCTCGGCGAGCTGCCAGTTCAGCTTGTCTCTGACTCGTGGTTGGAGGCTACATTCTTGCATCAGAATCCTCAAAGGCCGGCGGCTGATACTCTCATACGCGCATCCATGATCATCACAGCAGGTCGCATCCACCCATCGAGCCCGACCGACGACTCATGCTTAGTACCGAGTCATTGTTCAGATTATGATACTCGCGACATCATCCCTTCCATGTTCTTCAACGAGGGGTACCTGGGCCAGCTTCGAATTAGATGTCTGATTAGTTTAATGCCGTTTTGCGACCCTCGCCACACCGCTCTTGTGCAGGTTCGGTACCCGATATACAAGATCCGGAATTAAAACAGTGGGCATCAATTCCATGGCATCGAAATTTGCACCGAAGTTGGCTGTCACATGGGTTGATAAATAGCTGCCGTCTGTCCCTTCAATTTGGTACGGTCCAATTTGCTCCTGTCTGAAGCCTGAAACCAAAATCCTTCATCATGAGAGCGCGCTGGGGGTGCCTCTTCGCTTCAGCCGCTCTTCTGTGGCTGGGCCCTGCTCACGTCCAGGGGTTTCCGGGATCTGGTCTATTCTCCCGAGGGAATGGTCAGCCCCCTGCGGACCAGACCGTGTCGGTAGGGGGCCAATATGTCTACAGATTGGACCCGAGATCTCCCCGCGAGGTCAGAGGCACCGGGGGATTCCAGCCCGTCGGTGAAAACTGGGACCAGGACGACTTAGCATTCAACATGCAGCGTGATTTCCGCACCGGTCACAACGGCCGAGCTATGGAGAACCTTCCCCGGTTTCAAAGCGCGGATCGCGTCTTCAGGACCGCCTACGTCTCGGTGGTCCTCAACATCGAGACCATACTGTCGAGCAGTCGCCGCCCAGAGCATCCCGGCTGGCTCTTTGAGATTCGCGCCACGGGACACATTCTCGACGACTTTTGGCCCGAGACGGAGTGCCTCGCGTTGGGAGGCATTCGCTGGGTTCAGATTAGGAGATACAGAGAGAACTATCCGGAATCCCCATGGTTCGAAAATCCTAACTACGACAAGGAAAAATTTGAGAATCCCGGGTTTCTGGATCGCTACCAAGTTACGCGCACCAATGGTGGTGACCCCAACTACGACAGGAGCTTTCCCACGGTCCTGAGAGGCGACGACGACGACGACGATGACGATCGCTCATTCGCAGACTCTGGACGCAGTTCTACATGGACAACCAATTTATTGTCTGGAAGCGACTCTCAGTCTCTTCCCCCGAGCGGCCCCGGGGCCCCGAGCGGCTCCGGCGGGAGTTCAAGCGGTTACGGAACCCCTGGCGGCTCCAGGCCATCAAGCAGTTTTGCGCGTACGGGCGGATCCAATCTTCCTGTCAGTATTAGACTTTTAAGCGCTTCGGGGCCTACGGGCGGCTCCAAGACTCCTGGCGGACTCAGGTCTTCCCGCGATTCCATGTCATCAAGTGATTCCGGGTCGACAATGAGTTCCCTGTCTACAAGCGATTCCTCGGTGATTGCGAGCGACACTGAGTCTGAATCGGGTTCGTCGCTTGAATCAGCTCAATCGTCTCTGATCGGTTCTGTATCAGGAGACAGTGACAGTTCTGATTACGAAGTTGTGTCCGAGAGCGAGGACGAATATGATGACGCTGATGAAGGATATGATGGCAGCATCAGTTCCTTGACCGACTATAGGTCTACCGATGATGGATATTCAACCACTTCCGTGTCTGACGAAGATTCCGACTATGAAATCCTCTCCGGGTCTGAAAGCGACAGTGACAGGCCCAGTTCAGCCAAAAAGGCTCGACGCTTTGGTCCGTCGGAAGAGGCCCTGAGGTGGATGAACTTCAGAACACAGTCGCGTATTGCCAGCATCGTCGGCCACTTCCCGCAAAATTTCGCAGTGCCCTCGCAGAGCGATAATCCCAACGTACCCGGACCGCGAGCAGGACGGACCTTGACGCAGATGGAAAGCTTGGACCGGGAAAGTAAGTAGAGGAGGTGCCAGAATGGCTCTTGACTATCTACAGCGCTGATTGCGGAACGCAAAGTTGCATTGACGATCCAGCGATACATGGACATGGGTGAAGCAGGCCTAAGAGATCTGCTGCCCGGTAGAGACGTGGCTATCCGCACATGGCTGGATGGCGCGAATCAAGCAGGCTGCTCACATTGGCCCGACCAACCCGACCTGCAGCGGCGAGCAAACGCCCCGAGTCACGACAAAGGTGTGTAAGCGGCGGTTGTCCCGGTGAAACGAAGAGGCCAAGGGCTGACGGGGTGCCAGGAGGATCCAAGATAGATAGATGTACCCAACTTTACTCCGATTTGAGAACTCTGTTGTACAGATCCTGGTCCAAAAGGACCCCGAGGCTGTCGGCAGAGAACACGAACACGCAGGGCCTGTCAGCAGACGAGCTGCGACGTTTGAAAGACGGCAAGGTTGACGGTCTTGATTGCCGGGCTCTCATCATGAAGATCCAAGCTGGATCCTCGAACAAGGAGAATGTAGGAGTTTCTGCTCCTGCAAACAGTGCGTAAAATTTCTTCGCCCGCGACAGGAAACCGAGCACGGCAATTCCCCCCCGCTGCAGACCACTGACGCACCCACAGCGCCGAACCAGGGGAGTGCGCAGGAGGACGACTGTGCGAGGGCTCGTCGCATGGTGACGCCGACGAGACGTCCACAAAGTGGTGGGAAACAAAAGCACAGGGCTCAGCGGGCGAGCCAAAAGCCGGCCGAGTTCATCTTCTACGGCGACTTTCTATGGCCCGAGGAGGCGAGAGCTCAGGGCGGATTCTTCTCCGCCGTCGTCCCGCCGCCCGGGCCAAAGTACGACGTTGAGGGGGCAGTAAACGAGAAGGCCGAGGACGCGGCAGTCGACTGGGAATCCTATCTCTTGCTGGGTCACACGCTCTTCGGCGGCGCAGCAAAGCACGCGGCGGATGTTGCTGGCCGCGAGACTAAGGGATTCTCGGGCGTCGTGTACGTCGTCCACGCCACGCCAAACATTGTCAGCTTTGGAAGACACGCCGTCGCCGTCGGGGGAATCCGATGGGAGCAGATAATGGGCTGGCTGCAGATTCCTGTCGGCTACAGGCCCCCCGAGGGGAGCGCTTCCCACCAGCGGGCCACGCTACAGAACCTCTTCACCAAGGCCCTCGAAGGCGCCAAGACGCCCTTCACCCGGAACCCGGACTACGACAAACGCTTCGACGCGTACCGCACCTCGACACGGGTTCCGCGAAACCTGAGCAGGGACAGGGAGAAGCTCTTCCAGTTCATGAACGAGACCGGACAAGCGGTGGGCTGGACTGGCCAGTTTCCGCTGTCCAAGGCTCGAGCCATCACCAGCGAGGCCTCGCGAGCGGCCAAGGTCGACAACAAGGTCCCGGCCCCGCACAGCCAGAGTGAATGGGAGAAGTGCAAGAGTTACATCGAAGAACATTCTGTGGCCCTCGCATGCCTGCCGGTCGTTGCCCTCCTCAACCTGATCCCCGGGGCTGGCGAGGCGGCCGACGCGGCCGAGCTGGCGGCCCTGAGCGCAGGGTCGGTCGAGACGATAGAGCTGGAGGAGACCATGTCGTCTGCCATGACGTCGGTGAGCAGGGGCGTGGCCCAGTTGCTGAGAGACGTCACCAAGCTCAGGACTGCGTAGATACTAGGACAAGAATAGAAGTTGTGAGGGTCATGGTAGGTTTCGAAACAGGGGGAAAACTCACAATTAGACCAGGCGTGTGTGCCCATGTCGACTAAGCAAGCTTCCATTGGGCCTACAAAGTGAAAACATCATCTCGGACAAGAGCTTCCGAGTCATGCGCTCAAATGCTTCGTACACTCGCGGGAAAAAGATAAAAAGAAAAGAACCTAAAATAAAAAACAGTAGAAAAAGAAGAAGAGGCAGAAAGGAAAGCCGCTGTTTATCTCCAGGCCGACTATGGTCGTTCCTCACCACCTGTGTCGTCTTCATCCCGGCAAAATCGCGACCCCTTCAAACGTGCTACTTCTCTCTCTTTTTGCCGCTTGAAAGGCCTAAGATTGAACTGGCTCTGGACCTCTGTTGCATTTCTTAGGTTACTGCATCGCGAGCGTCGCCCACGTAAAGATACATGACGCGGCAAGTCGGGGATTAGTTTCAGCCGGCAATACAAGAGGTCGAGAGAATCGCATCCGCCACAAGGGGGGAACTAGCACGGGTAGGTTGGGTTAGGTTAGTTTTCAAGCATTACGCAAACTAATAAAGAATCTTCTCAACTTGTGGAGAATAATGCGCGTATGATTATATGATCTAGATGGCTTAAAAGGATGAAAAAATCCAAGAGATGAAAAAAACAAAAACTGCACTACTGGCCTGTCCAGGCCCAGTCTGCGGCAGCACTGAGACCAATATGATCCCGGAAACTACCACGGCAAGTTTCATGAGAACTCGAGGCAGAGTGGCACATTTGTTGGACCAGCGTAAGCGCTTTGCAAAGCAGGGCAGGGCACACTAGTTCATGTCCGGTACTTCTCGGGAGAAACGGATCACTTCTGGGAAACGGTTCGTTGGCACAAGTCGATATCTGAAAGCTTGTAAGTTCTACCTACTGCACTCACTAGTCCGTGGTCTGGGAACACCGGCCCATGCGCGCCGAGCCGGCAGATCCGTAGGTCCACATGTTGCTTTTTCTAGAGGTTTGCTTTTTTCCAAAGACAATGAGTGACTTGAAGCAAGAACAGGTCTGAATACCGCAAAGACGACATTACAGAAGAAGGAACGTTGGTGTCTAAGAACTGCAAAGATAACGTTCCAACAAAAGAAAGAGAGGGGGGAGAAAAGGGAGACGGGCTTTGTGAGGAGTCATGTCAGAGAATCCGGGGATGTTACAGTATTGCTGAAAGTCTGAGGCTCTGTTCGTCTTTGATAATTCATGCCATTGGAAGATATCATCTGCGCGCGAATCATTCCCGGCATGATAAACATTCCCAAGAACCTGTCACGAGGCCCGCTGAGTGTCCATGACAGCTTGAAGCCTAGGACGTTGATGATGGGTGTCTGTTTTGCCCCTGGCTGTGAAAGCCCATGTTTGGGTTTCCGAAAGTCCAATACTGATATTCATGTGAAAATGCAGTGCACTGAAAGGGGCGTCGTGCATCGAATGAGATTCCTTTTTTCTGATATGCTTTCGAGCGAGCGCTAGGTAGTCGGGATATTCTCCATGGCTGGGTTCCTAGTAGAGCATTTGAGCTGCAGGGTCATAGACGAGAGAACATGCTCGGCGGTCTGGGTCAAGATGCGCCCGACTGGACAGGACGTCTCTGGGGG